>JAUCMS010000002.1:7082888-7108909 GCA_032357445.1 Enteromius radiatus
ATATTATGTAAAGAAAAACTTTTATTTTGGATGCGATTAATCGCGATTAATCGTTTGACAGCTCTAATATATATCTATTCATCTTATGCTTTATTTTCCATTTCAATTAAAGGCACAATATGTAAGTTTACGCCACTAGAGGTCGCATCTTTGATTTGTTTTCACAAATCATGTTCACAGATGAAAAGCTCATTTATATCTGTTTTATAACTTAAGCACCTGCACATGACTTACTTGCACAACAAATTATATATTTTTGCTTACCCGTTTATTAAAACACGCGAGAGCGGAGTTTCTGTCCAGGCGAGGTTTTCGCGAAGATCTCTCCATTTCGAAAACACCACGCCGATATTTGTTCTCGCTTTATTTTGTTGACTGTTCCAATATCGTCTTGCCTCAGTTTGTATACATATACGTTTTTTGGGGATTGTGGAGAGTGTAATCATGATCCATGATATGGATATGCACAATAAATAACTACCATTTCCGCATTTGTCCATGCATGTTGCTGTAGTATTCATAGGATAGCGCGAATGTTGCGTCATTGATAGTCTCTTTTGAGATAACGTAAGTACACAACTGCATGAAATATATAACACAGTGCAAGTGTTTTTTTGAAATTTTATTACAAAAATCTTACATATTGTGCCTTTAACAAAAAATATTTTAATAGATTCGCTTTTAGTTTCCAGTAACAACACTGTTGAGAATATAGTAGGTCTAGAAAACATCAAACCCTTGTCTCTTCTTCATTTGCTTCCTCAGGCTCTTGTTGTTGTGATTATTCTGGGATGGCTGTTTGTGCCCATCTACATAAAGGCTGGGGTATGCTTACATTTCTTCCTCTCAAACCAGCATTGCAGAACAAACCTTTGACATTTTTTAACACTGTAAAGATGCTTTGACACAGTCTGTATTGTATAAAGCCCTATGTAAATAAAGGTGACTTGATTCAAATATTGCTGACTTACACAACATGAATGTGTTGACCACTTTATTTTTGCGTTATCACTTTTATGACCTTTTGTTCTCTTTATCTGCAGGTCGTGACTATGCCAGAGTACCTAAAGAAACGCTTTGGTGGGCAGCGGATCCGTATCTACCTCTCTGTGCTTTCCCTGTTTCTCTACGTTTTCACCAAAATCTCAGTGAGTGCAAAATCTGTGTCAGAAACGTATTGGTATTATCATATTGTAAATGCATGGTACTTTAAGAGGTAGCTGACATACGATACTTGGGATACTCTGACACGTCAAGTCCTGTTTACATCAGATCTTCACTAAACACTGTTTATAGTCTGAAAGTCGATTGGAAATGTGGAAATACCTTTTATTGCCATATGCAGTCAGACTAAAGTGGGTTTAGATTTCAAAGATAAGACCCTTGTTTTGAAACAGATAGTTCAAACATTTGCACCACACCTCCATTTTTTTCCCATCTTTTAGGCGGACATGTTTGCAGGAGCCATTTTCATCAACCAGGCTCTGGGACTAAACATTTACCTGGCTGTGATTATTTTGCTGCTCATTACAGCTCTTTATACAGTAACAGGTCTGTTGACTGAAATACTGCACACTTTGCACTCTTACATTATATATCAGAATATATTCTCTATTTACTCAGTGGTTATATATATATCAAATAGTAATTCATATTGAAATAGTTCAGGGATGCAAAGCTTTATTTTTATATGGACTCTAAAGTTTATACTACAAAGTCCAAGGTTGAAGAACCATGCATTGGGCTGCTTATTGTAGCATGATGTGTATGTGTTATGGGTAATTGCCCGTACTGACAATAGATGATAAGCCTGTGCAAGGCAAACTTTAATGCACTGCCACTTTAAACTTCTGTCATCCCCATGCTCTGTTGTGTAATAGATTTATCTCAGGGACAAACCAACCCAACAATAAACTATAAGAAATCAGAAACCATACCACCTGCTGTAAATGTTTACATGAGCTGTGGCTGAGAGTGTTTGTATGCTTCTGTGAATGATAAACTGCAACTGCTAAAGCTTTTGAGGCCCAAAGAGCCCTGCCAATTTCTGAAATAAAATGAATTTTGATCATTTTTGAAAGAGCATAAAGGTAACACTGCTTATTAATAGTAGGTAATGTTTAGGTATTGGGTAGGATTAGGAATGTAAAATAAGGTCATGTAGAATGATTTTCATTGATAAACCTTCACGGTTTCCTCAACAGGTGGTCTAGCTGCAGTCATTTACACCGACACCCTGCAGACCATCATCATGGTTATCGGATCTTTCATTCTTATGGGCTTTGGTACGTCTGCTCTCTTTTGAGCAAGTTAATTGCTTTGGATAAAATCTGTCTGCTCTGTGATTACCTGCTTCAACATAAACTATTTTTTGCAGCGTTCAGTGAGGTGGGAGGTTATGAGAACTTCAAAGAACAATACATGACTGCGATCCCATCAGTGTTGGGTGTGAACATCAGTGAAGAGTGCTACACTCCTCGTGCAGACTCCTTCCATATCTTCAGGGACCCCCTCACTGGTGATCTTCCCTGGCCAGGACTGATCTTTGGTCTTACTATCCAAGCTGCCTGGTACTGGTGTACTGACCAGGTACTTATCTGTTTATCAAGGCTACTGACCAAAGGGTTGTTCACACCAAGGATGATAAATATAACTATAAAGATTTACTAATCATTCATAATAACTCTATGAGAACAGAGAAGTACATACCACAACTATAACAAAAACAACACAGAGGAATAATATCACTGTGATCATTTTCAAAATATTTTTTATGCTGATGGACATAAAATTTGCAACAAACCTACACTAGTAAACAAATGGTAACTTGCATTTGTGTGAGTGGATACAAATTATTACAGTTATAATTCTTATTGTGAATAGGTCTTAACAATTGCAGTAACACTTTCTTCCCAGCTAGCAAAAAAAAATTCTAAAAACATTGTGTCATACATACTTGTGCTACACAAGTTGTTCACTAATCTATGACATTTTGTAGTATAAATGGTGTGAGTAGTGTGTTCACACTGAAACTCCTAAAGAGAAAAAGTGCACTTCAAATACCCGGATGATGCACTCAAATAACCAAAAAAAATTAGGAATGTTGGACACTTCACGCACTTAATGGCCGCGGCTTCTTGTGCAGTGTTTGAAAGTTTTGAATTTCCTTTTAGTAAAAAAAGGTTAGTATTCCATTTGGGGTGATACTAAATACAACTGAGTCCATAGTGGATAAGTGCATAGTACATAGTGCGTCATTTGGGACACTGTAGTGTTCTCTGTATGTTTAATAAGGAAAAAATTTGGTTGCACCAATACTGAGTGAACATTCCATAACTTAGGAACATTGTGGGAATGTTAATTTTCAATTTTCTCAGAAAATTCTTTTGTTAGGTTTTCTTCTAAAACAAGTAGTAACATTTAAAATATGTTAGTTAGATGATTAGTTAGAAGAGGTCTACATGTCCAGGATGTGGTAGGGAACAGACATTTACACACATACACATTGACAAATCCCTTCTGTGTCCACTTAAGGACCACAAACTGCACTTTTATCTTGACTTTCTCAGGATGAACAGTGTGGTTCTTGTTTTAGTGTATAGGCTTAAACAGACATGCTTTTAGTTAGACCCCAGATTAGTTCCCACTGAATAAGATAAGATACACAAACACCCAAAGAGAAGCAGAAGCAGATATAGACTCAGTTAAGTTAGTTCAACAGCTAAATTAGCAAGACTCATAGCCCGTGTATTTATCTGTTTCAGACACCCATGTTTGGTGGCCCAATTCAGTAATTTAGGAGACATTAGCAAATTCATGTTGAGAAAAGTGAGAGTTAGTGTTGTTTGTTTAGTGAATATTTATTAAATTATTTATTTATTTTTTTAAATTATTTTTTAAGTGATAACATTTTTATCTACTAATCCTTAGTTTGTTTTCATGAACAGTATTCAATATTTGTACTCTGGCACTATAATGGAAAAAACAGCCATAAAAGTTTATTATACAGTAGTTCATGATGTACTTTCCTTGCATATTGACAAATGTTTGATTTACATCTATTTCTATTTCTTTACACAGTGGTGATTTTAGATAATTTGGTTCCCTGTTTAGACAGCAAAGCATGATGCCCAAAATGTTCTATCTATAATATAACATTTATAATTATACTGTATATGCACTTTTCAACAAGATGACGAGCAGAAATAATCAACAGAATAAATGGATGCATTACATTTATTGATAATGATAATGAACACTAAAGACTGGAGTAATGACCACTAAAAATCAACCTTGATCTCAGAAATAAATTATATTTAAAACCAATTTTGCTCATCAAGCATTAATACATGCATTAATACAAATAAGTGGATTAGTAAACTGTGAGAACTGAAATTTCACATAAACTCTCCATCTTGTTTCAGGTGATTGTGCAGCGCTGTCTGTCTGCCAAGAACCTGTCTCATGTGAAAGCAGGCTGCATCCTGTGTGGTTACCTCAAACTTCTGCCCATGTTCCTCATGGTTTTCCCTGGCATGATCAGCAGAGTGCTTTACCCAGGTGAGAAACACTGGCACCGAACTGATTAGGAAGGGTGATAAACTGATCAACTACTTTGTATGTCAATGAATATGTTAACTGAATCTTGACTGAGTGATATGGTGAACTTTAAGTTTTGACACCTTCACAGAACCAGAGTTTTATTCATCAGCATAAAGCCTGGTCCACTTATTTCTCACAGAATATGCTAGCAACAGGAAGAGTGTCTGATTTCATCTTTTTTAAATTGAGGATACAAATATCAAAATAACACTGGTTTCATTTGACAATTTTTTAACTATTACAACAATAACTATAACAATTACTGAGCCAAATAATAACATTTCAAAATTTAAAACAGCATGTGGACTCTTGAGATACTAAAGTAATGTGTTTGTTTGTGTCAGATGAGATTGCATGTGTGGATCCAACAGAGTGTAACTACCACTGTGGCACTGGTGTAGGCTGCAGTAATATTGCTTATCCGAAACTAGTGGTGGATCTGATGCCAAATGGTAAAGAATAATCTGATATTTCTATTTACATCTCTAATAGACTGATCTGCTTAGTGATATGGCTCTAAACTGATGTGTGTGTTTATGAAGGTCTCAGAGGGTTGATGTTGTCCGTCATGCTGGCCTCTCTGATGAGTTCACTCACTTCCATCTTTAACAGTGCCAGCACACTCTTCACCATGGACATTTACACTAAGATCCGCCCCAAAGCCAAAGAAAAGGAACTTATGATTGCGGGGAGGTGTGTTTGTGTGTCTGTCTGTTTGTTTTTGTTGGGTATTGATTTTCTGATCTTGTGAGCAGAAACTGAAGTGAATAGACTCTGAGAGACTTGTGTTGATGTGTGCAGAGTGTTCATGCTATTTCTGATTGGTGTGAGTATCGCATGGATCCCCATCGTTCAGACAGCTCAGAGCGGGCAGCTTTTTGACTACATTCAATCCATCACCAGTTATCTGGCTCCACCTATTGCTGCTGTCTTCACCCTTGCCATTTTCTGCAAGCGAGTCAATGAACCAGTGAGTAAAAACTTCATTAACATACAGTGTTTACACACACCGTCAACATTTTGCTGATGATTATTATGCTGTTCTCAGTGTGTTAAAAAATGCTAGAAATATGCTAGGAATATGCTAAAGACATGATAGCAACTTGTGAAATCCATAGATATGTATGCATAGGTGCACAACTCTCAGAAAGTTTAGCATAGTAATGGCCATGTCAGTGTGGTTGGTCTTGGTGCTGCTGCTGCTGCAAAAAAATAAGTGAGACTTACTACTGCCAATACATAAGCTGCATCTAGAAAATACAGATGCTGCACATGCAGCATGCATGAACTAACTTCCATATATACCATACATGAAATAAACCCATAGCAGATCTATACAGGTGGAGCTGGGGAAGGGGAATGGGGAGGGTTTCTGCAGTAAACATTTGAATGTATTTGAATGTTGATCAGCAAGCTCATGGTTTCTCTAGGTTTGATTGTGTTTATGGGGTGCAGTGTAACATGTCTTCATGATAAATAAAAAATAAAAAATGCCTTATTTTTCATATATTTTAACTTCGGCTGGTTGATTTCCTGTATCTATGTTACCATTCCTTCCTACAAAATGGGCTGTGATTAGTTAGTTGGCCCAGTGTATTATGATTTGTTAAATGCGTACTGCACAATGTCAGGCCCATTACCATTTATGGACAATAGTTGCATATGGTCTGATGGAAAATCCACACAACATAGGGGGCAGGGTTTATGTTAATTGCAGGTTTTGTGATGTCACGAACCCTTGAAGTAGCATGTTGTAGTCTCTACCAGTCTTAATTGTAGACATTGAACAGACTTGTCTTTAAAAGACAATATCTCGTTTTCAACGGTCCATCCTGGCTTTGTCAAGCCAGCATCAAGTTTGTCATCAGAATCACTCAACTAGATTTCTATCTTTTGACACATGTTGTTGTTGTTTCCTCACAGGGTGCTTTTTATGGATTGTGTATTGGTCTGTTGGTGGGTCTGGCACGTATGATAACTGAGTTTGCCTACGGCACGGGCAGCTGTGTGAGTCCCAGTAACTGTCCTACAATCATCTGTGGTGTGCACTACCTCTATTTTGCCCTCATCCTCTTCGGCCTGTCCTGTATTCTGATACTGACCATCTCCCTCATGACTAAACCCATTGATGACAAACATGTAAGCTATTCTTACAACTAAACTGTACAGTTCACAATACTCATTTATTTGCATTTATTAGTGTAATGTTTTTAGAAAAAAAGTCTCTTATGTTCAAGACTGCATTTGATCTAAAACACAGTAAAATAGTAATATAGTGAATATTTATTACAATTTAAAATAATTTTGAAACCAGTTTTTTCTACATAACATTTTTTTTACCTGGTTTTTCACAGCTGTACAGACTTTGCTGGAGTTTGAGGAACAGCACTGAGGAAAGAATTGACCTGGAAGTAGATGACTGGACTGACAGTCAGGATTCAGATTCTGTGCAAATAGAAGGTACAGTACATCTGCATCCACCAAATATGAAACATAATATAGAACTTGCTATTTTTTTGTGTGCGAAATGCATCACATAGCTCAGTGAATGGATTGTGAGTGTGCTGTCTGATGGTTAGGGTCATAATTAGTTGATTAGATGCTGTTCTACTGAAAACAAAGGATGTTGATTAATTCAGGCACAAGCCTGAATAATACATAATAATACACAAAATACCATATTTTAAAAACATAATTACATACTTTTAAAACAACACTGTCTCACTCCAACTCGACACATTTTGATGCTTGGTCGAGCTCGAGGTACCCCTTTTTAGTCACTTTTCAACGTGATGGGTCCTCCATTGTTTTCAGTTGTTTGTTTAATGTAATGGTTTGCGTGTGTCTATAAATTTATTATATAATTTTTTACTTTTATTGGAGCACCAAACCCCACCTCTACCCTAAACCTACACACCTCTGAACAATATAATATATAATATGTAATATAAAACACAGACAGGCAAATGCAGTCACAGGTATTTATTGCACAAACTAATCATAAACAAGCTGTATAATATATTACGAACAAGCCATACAAAGTTTTTATGCAAAGAAGAAAGTGAAACACAAGGTTTTAATCTCATTCAGAAATCATACTCCTGTCCCATAGCATGACGCAATCGGTCATGAGATACACAAGAGCCAATAGTATTTCACAACAGCATGATGCAATCGATGACATCACAAGACACACAAGAGCCAATGGCATTTCACAACCAGTTGACATAAGGATTTTTATAGCGCCATTTTTTTAAATCGTGCACTGCAGCAGCGCACAGGAAGTATACGGAACATGGATGACCGCATCTTTTCCTCTCACAAATCAATCATTTTGCCTCAAAAGACTTGGAATATTAATATTTTTCAAATAAATTATGACGGTAATTGTATTTGCCTGTTAAATCTTGTGTTTTATTGACAGATGGTATGTTTAGGGGCAGGGGTTGAGTTACATGCTCATAAATGTGTAAATAATATAATTTAAGTAAAACTATTTTCACTGTTTACATTGCAAAATCACACCCTACATATATGCAATAATGCCATTGTTTTTACCCAGTATATCTTTTAATTATGACGATAAAATTAAAAAACGTAGCTCGTCGGCATGTTGACACTAAGGCCCAATCCCAATTCTATTTTCTACCCCTTTGCCTACCCTTTGCCCCTTGAAATTAAGTGGAAAGGGGAAGGGTTGAAAATGTTCCAACTACTTTACACTGTCATATGTCATCATCCGTTATCACTAACTCCTAAAGTTACGTCAGAGGACATGCGCCGATGTTTATCACAAATTCCAAGATGTCACCGTCAGTCATGGCAGTTGTGTGGTTTGCAGCGATTTTTTTGCATTTGTCTTCAGCAAATCACGTGAGACAAAGAGGACGACGATATCTTCGGCACTTGAGATTGCTGGTTGTCATGTTGCAATGAGTACGAATAGTGTAAGCACCGTTCATTTACATGTACACATATGGCCGTAAGCAAAACAAAACGATGTGTTGCCACATGCAATCAAGTATATACTTAAAAATAAATTTCCTAATAAATTTCCAAATTGGGATTGGGCTGAAGAGTTTCTTATTTTAAACAATGGAGGACCCTTCACGTCGAAAAGTAACTACAAAGGGGTACCTTGAACTTCAAGCGTCAAAATGTGACAAGTTGGAGTGAGTCTGTGTTGTTTAAAAATGATTAACATTTGTTTCCGTTTGTCTCTCAACCTCACAGAGGTGCGCAAGAAACCAAGCTGCTGGAAGAAGGCCTACAACTGGTTCTGCGGATTTGATCAAGGTGATGCACCTAAACTGACTAAAGAACAGGAGGCAGAGTTGAATATGAAGCTCACCGACACCACTGAGAAACCTCTGTGGAGAAATGTAGTCAACGCTAACGCTATTATCCTCCTCACCGTCTGTGTCTTCTTCCATGGTTTCTTTGGGTAAAGATCACATAAGTATCAACTAACTCTGTTTAAGATATTAGAGCTGTACTCTGTGGACAGAAAAGTTACCTTGTAAGTAACAACAAGCTAAGTGTAATTAATTTGATTGTAAGAGATGTTCCTCTTGAAACACTCCATACTTATAATATCCTCAACAAAAACTTCCTTACAGCTGCCTACTCTTTTCTGATTTGATGGCAGGAAGTGAAATAAAACATATTTTTGACTTTATTTTTCAACCCAAGGCCAACCCTCATAATCATTTCCTTGTTTTTTTTTTTTTTCTTGTAGTCATGTCAAATCTTTCTTAGCTGATACGGTATCTGATTTATCACATGCCTACAGTACATTCGACAAGGTTTACTGCACGTTCTTCCTTTATACCTTTATCTTATTACAGAGGGATAGTTTCAACTAATAATATGAAGTTCTAGTCCACCGCATTGCTGTTTGTTTCCTGTAAATTCTTCTGATGCATTATGATCAAATCAATGCAAAGCCTTTTTCTGTGCCATTTTTAAGATGCCTTTCATCTACAAAAATCCAAAAACATTTTCAAAAACTTTTGTATTTTGGTCTTATTATTTGGTAAGTTATGATTTCCTTGTAAGTAAAAAAAGATATATATATATATGTTTTTTTGTCTAGGACAAACAAAAATGTTTTATTTAATAACATTAATATTTTTTGCCATGGTATATATCTTGTACTCTGTAATATTTTAATTTAATGTTTTCTGTCTTTATTGTAATAAAAATGAAAGAATTTTATCATTTATGTGTTTATTAAGATGCTCACTTGTAGGAGCAAAACGTGCAAACATATCATAACTACCACTGTAAAAAAAGATAAACAATCTAAGATTAACAAAATGCACACAAGCCTTCCAAAGAAAAGAGTGCAGGAGTTATAGTTAATATTTAATTTAGCATGAAGATTCTATTGATACATCTGAAATCAAAGTCCAGGACTATTAGTTTCCTTCAGCAACTCAAGATACAATGAGTGATCTATTATTGTCAATTATGAATTTCCCAGAAGAAGAGAAAAGAAAAAAGAAAAAAAAAAGAAGAAAAATTCATTTTGTAGATGATTTTCATGTTATACAAAATTAAAATGGTAGAAAATATTTATATATAAAATTTTAGGTCTTAGTATTTAAGCGTGAATTTTTATTTTATATATACACATACATATTTGTACCTTATTGTCCTCTATTAGTACCTAAAAAGTACACCTGGGCTTTTACCTTTTTTGTCAGATTTTTTTTATTTTTTATTATTTAGTTTGTTAAAATAATAATAAAAAACAAATAATAGTGTGCAACAGAATAATCAACAACTCCAGGGTGTTAGTGGGCTTTTCAAGTAATCAGGTTAATAGCGGTTAAATCAATTTTCCCTCAAGCTGACAAATGAAAACTAGCATTTGTTAATGCTAGCTGCTGTTAATAATGATTGTTGCATCATAAATAAAGTAGCCTATATCTCATGTCACACAAACATCGCTCACACTTCCTGCATATGAAATGAGTTGTGAATGGTGTGTATGTGTTTGTTGAATGGCCTGTAGAAACACTAGACTGCATGAGTATGTGACATACTGCAGGGGGAGCAATGCTAGCTTGAGCTGCTAAATACAACTGCCAGAAACAGCTTGTATATGTTTTCATTCCATAAACCATGTCCTTAACCTACACACTTCAGTGTAACTCAGCAGATATGAATGAAACCTCAAAACAGGTTCTTTTTTTTCAAGGACAGTATTCACAAGATGCTAAAAAAAGAACAGGAAAAATACAACTGACTTACAGTGAATGTCCTAAATCATATGTAGTGACCGGAAAATCACTTCAGGGTGGGAATATTCTGGTCCAAAACACCCTAACAACCTTAGCTTACGACGTAAATATGGCATGTTTTGCACTTACATATGTCATAGAATATACATTCTTGTTTACTTGGCATCCGCACATAAATACGCAATTTCCCTCTCAGCAGTGTGGATTATGTGTAGGACAACACAAGGACATGTGTAAAGCTAAAACTGATGAAAATCTCGGTCTGTTATATAACACAATCCCCACATCCCAGCATCCTGCATGCTGTCCCTGTTCCACACAGATAAATAATGCACCACCATAGACCTACTACTGAACATCTTACACCAGCTTTGCACACCTTTTTAATAAAATATCACAAGTTAATTGTTATCCTTTCAGCATCATAATTTGTATTGTATGTGTTTGTACTCCATCTTTCAACATGGCACCTGGTTGTTTATAATGTCTCCATGGGCCGTGGGCCCAGAGCGTGAGAATGATCCAGAATGAATACAATGACAAACCACGCGAAACACACGTGTGTGTGTGCTTGCATCTGTACGTAGAGAGAGTCAGAGTAAAACAAAGAGATGGATGGAGACTGAGAGAAAGAGAGCTTGGAATAGGAGGGGGGATGAGTTGGGGGCTCTGATTGGCTAGATTTTCTTTCCTACCGAAAAACGTGATCCAGCCTGCAGAGGCACTGCAGCAGAGAGAGAGATAGAGAGAGAGAGTCTGAGAGGAGGAAGAGTCGAGATACTCACAGAAACGGAGGCAGAACATGCACTTGTGAGTCAGAGAGTGTGTGTGCGGGTGTGAATGAGTGTTTGCTCTCGGACAGAGAGAGAGAGGGGAAGACAGGGAAAGACAAATGGCCTTATTGAAAGAAATTGCAGGGAAATAGTATACGAGTGAGAAGTCCCAGTAAGAAGAGGACAGGCAGAGAGGGTAAAACGGATGCAGAGATCCAAGAATCCTCTTAGGCAACTGACTCGGTGAATGAATGAGTGTGTGAGTGAGTGACCAAGAACAACATTGGACCAAAAGAACCCATCGTGGACAAGAAGAATAGAACGGTGCTTGGTGACGCATCTGACATCTCGTCCTCCATCTTTCCCATCCTCCACCCTTCCATCCTTCCTTCTCGGAGACAGGCAGGGAAGTGTTTTCTTCATCCTCTCGCATGCAACAGGAGCATCTGCTGTGATGGGCAGCGCTCAGAGGGAAGAGATAGCCTGAGACATCAGCAGAATCACAGGAACTTTGTGTCCCCATGTGAGAAAGACAACAAGATCTTATAAATTAACAACCACCAATCTTCCAAATCCAGATACTGACCACTAAATACGCAATACAGACAACTAAATACAGGTAAGGATGCCTAAAAGGGTGTATTATTTGTGTTTTATGGTCATAATGCTCATATGAGTTTATCTTTGCACATGCTTCTTAGATGTTTTTGTATTTAAATGAATCTATCTTAAATGTAAATATATAAAAGGGTAATGCAAAATGAGAATATTTTCCTTTAATCTAATCTAAAAATAAAATCCTATCTAATCTAACTAACAATTCTGTAATTTTAATATTTTTAATAATTTAAATATTATTAATAATACATTAAACATAATATCTATACAGCACATATTGATATTATAATAAAATGTAATATATATATATATATATATATATATATATATTAGTATATGGGTTATATATCTGCATTTCTGGATCCCACATCCACACGGAGGACTTGCATTTCAGTTCTTTTGTGGCTGTGTTGACCAAGTTGTGGAATCAGCCAGGTTGCAATTCATGATTGCATGTGCACACATACACAGATTCCATCAATGACTCACATTATCTGAGTGGGCATCTGATCACATGGGACTACTACACACCGACACATACTAACCCACATGTGTGGTCAGAGAAGACAGAGAAGGACCTGTGCTTGCGAGCATGTGTGTGTGTGTGTGTTGCATGCATGGGCGCTGCAGTCAGTGTGCTGCGTATGTTGCTCTGGTTGCATAACCGCCACTGCTGGTGAACCCCTCCCACGACACTGCACTAAAAACTGCTAACACAGATGCACACACTCCCAGAATACTAATAAAACCTCGACCAAACACCAAAGAAGTCCCTGTTTGCTTCCTGTACTGTAGATTCAGCCTCCTGTCACAATGGAGATTCAGCGATCAATACTGTCCGTCAATATCTCTACCTGAGGTCATGCCTGCGCCTGCTGGCATTCATATTTTACAACTTACTGGATTTATTGGAATTCTGAGGAATACTATTTTTCATTATATTAGAGAAAAGAAAATTATGATAGAAATGTATCTGCCATTCTTTTAAGAACTGGTGTTCTATTTTACAAACTATTTATGAGAATTACAATATTCCAGCAGAAAATGTCTATTATATAGATAGAAATTCCACTGGCACTTAATTCGGATTTGGATGGGAGTTGAAATTGCTTTATGAAATTCCTGTGGTATTATGGAAATCTAATATTTCTATTTTCCAATGTATTCCCCAAGAAACAGTTCCATTCTATCCAGTCCTATTGTCATCCTATTAACCCTGTTGAAAGATCAGAATATGCTGATTAGTTATGTTTTGAAGCTGAGATACTGTTTTAAGATGGTCCTTTGCTGGTCTTAAGCTGGTCGGACCAGCATGACCAGTTTAAACAAGCACAGGCATAACAGCATGAAATAGCAGAGGACCAGCTTAAACCAGCTCAAACCAACATCCCAGCTTCCAAACATACTTAACCAGCAAATGCTGTTTTTTTTTCAACAAGGTTGCTTCCAAAATATTATAAAAATCTTAGAATTACTTTATAATAGAAAATAGCAGAGATTAGCATTCCTTTATAATGTTTTGACAAGAGCTATTTGGGATCATTGATTATTTTGCATAGTTGTGTTAAAAATGTTGTAGAGGTCAAATAAGTTCAATTCAATCATTAGTCAATATTTTGTGATTATTTACATTCAATTAGTTTGTTTTCTGTAACTCTGCTAATGCTAACCTTTCAAAGCTAATTGGCTAGTTTCAGACATTGTTAGCTAGTAATGGTCTTTTATGACATATGCTATGTGATCTATGTCAAAAGAGGCTAAGGGAACAAACAGTCTCTCAGTGAATGAACTGTGGATAAAATGGCTGACGCCTGCTCTGAATGACAGCCACTGAATTATTAAACACTGCTTCCTCCTCACTAAAACTAGCATGACCCGCGTTCTTTACAGCAGCTCGGCACACACACAACAGCCATTTCTAACACAAAGATGCAAAATCTCAATGACGTTCACACAATGCAAGATATTCATCCATATTTTCATCTTCCAGAACCATCTCACGCCTTCATCTGCTCCATCTTGAACTGATTTTTGCAACATGATTTTTACATAGAATTGAGCCTATTTTAAATAAAGTGCTTCTAACACAGCTGCATTTTCATCTGTACAATAACTGACAGAATCTAAAAGAGTAAACCATTAAAATGAACAACTTGCATGAACATAGGACACATTCTTCATTTTCACAGAATTTGCAAATTATTATCTTTAGGTTCAGCCTATCTATCACATATATGTAAATTACTTTTTCATTTGAACGAAAACAAACATTTATCTTTAATTGTTAAAAAAAAAGAAAAAAACACACAAGATCAGACAGGGTTCATAAATAGATTACTAAACAAATACAGAAGATAATCACATATTCATAGAATCCAATCATCATGTAATCTGTATTCTAAGAAAACATGCAAGGATAAACCTCACTGATAAAAAGTGTGTCTCAAAAAGCTTTTGTAAACCATGTTTCTGCACTGCCATTGGTGGATTTGGAAACCAATAGTATTTCACTATTTTGTTTGCATATATCTTTGTGCAGTTGTAAAATAAATGCATGGATACACAATACTGCAAATTTCCATAAAATACTGTTTTATGAAAACACTTCAGTTGTAGCAATATATATTTTTTTCTGCATTATGAAGCATGCATGATTCTAGTTACATTTAGGGTGGAGACGTCTGATCTATCAATTGCTGATTGGCTAGAAGAAGATCTCAAGAAAAGAGTGCAGGTTTATGAGGATGAAATGATTGGAGAAATTCAATATATGCCACCAGAGAGATGCATGATGTTTTTGAACACAAAACAGGTCAAAACATTAAAACTAAATAAATTAAAAATAACAATAAAGTCCAAAACATTCAGAAAAAAAGAATTTCCATTTGATATCAACTTTATTTAAATCAAATTACTGATAACAATTCCATTAAAATTTTATTCCAGTTATTAAATTACTATATACAAAATACATATTTCAGGTTTGGTGATAATAACAGTGCAAATGACTTCTTTATAATACTTCTATACAATTTGTTTGCACTTTTTATAATGCAGATTTCAAAGCAGATTCATAGAAAATCGTAATGTTAATGTTTATAATATATCATAATATTTTTATGCCTTACATCAGATTTAGAAGATTAGAGCAAGGTGATGATATTTTTTACATTTTGCAACAATATACACAACAGTTATTTTGTTGCTATATTTGCTGTATAGTATAATTTGTGGGTAAAGTGGGTAAACTGTATGTATGTGGATACTATATATTGTATAAATAAACATTTAAAAATGTATTCAAATTTTAAAATAGTTAAACAAGTGTATACATTATCTGTACTAATTGGAAACTATTTAGTTGTAGTTTACCAATAAAGATGTATACATAAATGGGTTTGCATTCTATATGCTGTAAGTTGTCGATATTACAGCGCATACACTTTATGTACAAACACGAATGTGATACCCATGTTTGAGACTGCCTGCAGTCATAAGGGCAGGGCTCAGGACAGGCTTTGTGAGACAGAGGTCAACAGCTGATAGCATCGCTGGCACAGGACATGCTGCCCTCTTGCTGACTGTCTCACTGCACAGGTGGAATGCATCCAGAAAGAGATAGAGACAGGCAGTGGGAAGAGATGTGCTTGTGGAATGTGCTGGGTGGTACCTGTGTGTATTTTGTTGTGCACTGTGTGTGTGTGGGTGTGTGTATTTGTGGGAGTGAGTGGGATATGAGGACAGGACTGTTCTAGTGTTCTAGACATTTTGATGACTGTGCATCCATCTGTTTACATGCTTTCAGTGTTTTAAAATCACATTCTGTTCAGATGGATGATTACTGGCAATTTAAAGTGATTTTTTTTCTATTGTTTACCGGAATGAAGCCAGATTAAACGCTAGTTCAAAATCAATACTTTTTTAATACTATGCAGCAGCCCAAAGGATCCCTGTTGACTGATGTTCATTTTAGACATCAAGTATTTCATTTACACCCGTAGAGTCGACAAACAGAATTTTAAAATAATGACTTTTTGAATAGGTTTCTCAAACACTCCCCATTCGTCACCCAATCATGAAGACCCATGCCCAAACTCATGCAAACAGAACAATTTTGACAGTGTTAGAATGTAAAATATGACTGTACAGATTACCTATTTATCGTTGTCACTGCATATTAAACTAGAACAGAAGAAGTAATATTATAACCTTGGAAAAACATGGGAATGACAGTTATCTGTGTGCATTTTTGTGTCATGGTAGTGCCAGAATCTACTGGAATGTAATGTCTCGACAATGTGATAAGGTTCTGAATGAACTCAAGAATGTTGTTGACTCAATGCATTCAGTAACTGAGCCTGCCTTATGAAAACATATTTCTGGATTTAGTATTTTTTAAAAAGTAAGTATATGGAGTATTTGACGTTACGGAGTAGTGTTATCTCCACATTATTAATATGTGGAATGAGCAATGAGATTTCACTTATCTACAGTGAGATGTCACAGGAATACAAAATAAGTAACCCATAAATGTCACAAAAGATAGCGTGTAAATGCCTGTGTATGAAAATATGGTAATCATTTGGTATTATATGATGGCAAAAGAGTCTAAGCAAATGATAGCATCACTCTGCTGTGTCATGGCCACATTACTTTTTTGTGTGAGGCTATGATGTGCTATTCGATTTGTCAGTTATTCATTTAAATTTACACATTTACCCAAAGCAACTTACATTGCATTTAGGTTATGGTTTTTAACATTTTAACATATCAGCTCTTGCTTTCCCTGGAAATCAAACCCATGGCGCTGCCAAGGCGTTGCTAGCACCATATGCTCTACTATTTGAGCTACTGGGAAGCTTCTAAAAGCATCTCAAAATGTAACTCTACATATTAACTCTCTACTTACATATACTCAATATTTATCCCTGTTTAGTTCTCCTGAAATAGTTAATCCAAAAAAAAAAACTAAAACTGACTGACCCTGAGGCCATCCAAGATGTGTATGAGTTTCTTTCTTCATTCCTAAATGGATCCTCTGAAGTGAATGGGTGCCATCAGAATAAGATTCCAAACAGTTGATAAAAAAACATCACAATAATGATAAATAAAATCCATCCCCTATTGTCCTCTCACAAAAATCCCGCCAACATATTGGATCAATTATTTTGGATTATTATATTCAGTCGTAAATGGTGCTTGATCTGTGCATATTTATTTCCTTATTCAGACAACTTTTTCACTGTAGAAAGAAACATGGATAGATAACTCGCATTTTAGCATTGATTTAAACCTTAATGATTTTTTTATTTTTTTATCAAACACGCTGTTTTTTTTTATTGTTTTTTATTTCACTAGACGTTAATTGATCAACTGTAGTTATGTGGATTATCTGTGGATATTGTGATGTTTTCATCAGCTATTTTGACTCTCATTCTGTTGCTACCATTCACTACAGAGGATCCAATGACGAGCAATGTTAAATTTCCCCAAATCTGTTTTGATAAATCTAATGATCATGTTCATGGATGACCTGAGGATGAGAACATTTTTAGCAAATTTTCATTCTTGGATAGACACCACAGAGTTCATAGAAAGCATTGGCTTACTATGCTTCTGAAACCAGCTGTTTCTACCTCATCCTCTCTGCCATTCTCTTCATCATGTTTTGTGCTGACAGGGTGGAACACACACATGATTTCATTAAGTGCATGAGTGCCGTACAGAGCAGTAGACAGTTGGCCTGCTTTAATATGTTATCTGTGGTCTGTCTCTCTTATGAGCCTCTTACATAACAGAGAAGCTTGTCTTATCAAATATGAAATCCTGTGTGCTATGAGAGGCAGTTGCCTCTGACAAACAAACAAATTATTAGCAGTTAATCATTTCACAGCATTAAAGAACATATGTACACTGGAGAGCACTAGACTCTCGTCACAGTTGTTATTTTTTATGCTAATGCATGTGTTTGATGCAATGATGCATGTATGCAATGTTTAATGCAATTTAATAAAATAGAAAAATGCTATAAATATATATTATGCTCATCAAGGCTGCATTTATTTGATCAAAAACACAGAACAACAGTGCAATTTTGTAAAATATTACTTTTCTACTTTTTAATAAACTACATTTTCACCATTATTACTCCATTCTTCAGTACCACATGATTCTTCAGAAATTATTCTAATAGGCAGATTTATAATCAATGATAGAAACAATTCTGCTGCTTAGTGAATCGCCGGACGATTAAATCATA
Source organism: Enteromius radiatus (assembly GCA_032357445.1). Classification (NCBI taxonomy): domain Eukaryota; kingdom Metazoa; phylum Chordata; class Actinopteri; order Cypriniformes; family Cyprinidae; genus Enteromius; species Enteromius radiatus. The sequence continues at coordinate 7,101,389 of JAUCMS010000002.1, forward strand.
CACAGCTGGTAGCTCGTCAGCTAATCATTCGCTCATCAAATCACGTCCAATCAAATCACTTCCCGTCACTATAAATGTCCCGGTTTTCCTTTCCTCCAGACGGAGACCGAGCCAAACGCCGAACTCTTGCCTGCGCCAGGGCTCAAATCCTTAGGGTTCGGAGTTCGCCGTTCTCCCGGCTTGCTCCCCAGTCAGCACGCCAAATTCGCTTCAAAATTTATAAGGAAAGCGTGAACTCTTGAAATATTTTTGGGTACCTGTGATAAAAAGTTAAAAAGAAGAGTGCAGATTCAGAATAGAAATGTTCAAGTATACCCTTGAAAGGTTTAGGGTCAGTATTTTTCTTTTTTTAAAGAAATTACAGTAATACTTTTTTCAGCAAGGATGTTACACACTTCAGAATCTCTTCAGGAAAAAACACATATTTGAACTCAGGGAATGAGATTCTGCTCTGAATGTTGTTGTTGTTTTTTAATTGATAGTTCACCCAAAAATACTGACAGTAATGTCTATCCAAAAATGTATGACTTTCTTTCTTCTACAGAACATTAAAACATGTCAACTATTGTATGGGCATAAAAATCATTTTAAGTAAATTTAAATAAATTATTGATACAAAATACATTTAAAATATACTGTCTCTTTATGTTCTCTAACTCATAATACTAACATGGATCCATATGTGACAATATTGTTGATGACAACAAAATACCATACATTAAACTAATTCCTCTATTGTCTTACAAAATATTGCTGAAAAAATGAAGCCCATTATGGTGTCATCGTGTTCAGCAACAGAACACAGCAACAGAATTTCACAAGTTTACACTTCCTCATTAATATGAGTAGAATAGCATGTTTGTCTTGCTGTCCAGGGGAGCGAACCGGGAGCTCGACGGACTCCGAGCCCTCAACTGCGAGGGTCTGTCAGAGCTCGGCGTCTGGCTTGAACCCGGCGGAGAGACGCAAGAATGAAATGTGCGAAGGGAGAAAATTGATAAGAATATATGATAATTAATTAATTAATTAATTAATTATTATTATTACTTTTTAATTGATCAATAAAGAAATGAAAAAAGTATCACAGATTCCAAGAATATTAAGCAGCACAACCATCTTAATAAAAGAGCATATTAGAATGATTTTGTAAGGATCATGCACTGAAGATTGGAGTAATGGCTTATGAAAAATGAATGCTGCATCATAGAAACACATACTATTTTAAAGTATATTAAAAATAGGAAATCAATATAAAAATTGCAATAATATTTCAAAATATTACTGTTTTTTGTTTAAATGAATACAGCCTTGATGAGCATGAGACATTTCATTTAAAAACAATATTTTTTTCGTTCCGTATCCAAACAGAAATGTCTGAATGCTTGACTAGAGAATCATTTCACTCATCTCATGGTTTCCAACGCCCATGCACCAGCTGACTACGCTGATGTCAGAAAGTGTATTCGCACATTTGTTTGTGTATGTGTGTGTGAACCAGTAAGAGCGTGTGGTTATTTTTGGCTCTGCCTCACAGCTCTGCGGTGCCGTGGCAACTCAAATGAATGTGACTGACAGTTACTGGCTGATTCTGTGACCTCCAGAAAATGGAGTACAGTTTGGTGCCACATCCTGTGTTCGCATTCTAATTAAATCATTCTAAAACCAACGAGAGGACTGCGAAACAGAATAAACAGAGGTTATCATGATAATGTCAAGGAGCTGTTTCAATACATGTTTTTGTGCCTGCGCATGTTCCAGAGTGTGGGTGTGTGAGTGGAGGTCCATGGCTGTGGGTGGAGAACAGTGTGAATCTTCAGAAATGGATGGATGGGGGAGGAGGAAAGAAGAACACAGATAGTGGAGAAACGCCATAAATAGACAATCTAGCTTACGGTGCATTCACGGCATGTGTGAATCATGGCAGAGTTTGAATCCTGTAGTAAATTACTTATTTCTCAACTGCACGGTATAAAAAGCCCTGAAGGACAATAGAAGACTGCTGAAATATATTCTTTAGGTTAATAGAGTGTATATGTTACCAGATATGTCTGCAATGCCAGCGATGTCCTTTTAGCAAACTATGAAAAAAATAATTGCAAATTAAAAAAGTTCAATTCATCCACTTAGACTTGAAAACACTCACTCTGCTTACAATATAGTTTGTCTGTGATTTTCTTCCAGTGTGTACTGTCTGATGGCTTTTCATCTACGGTGGCATTATGGGATAGAAATTTGTCATTTGGTTACACACTTCAGAATCTCATCAGGAAAAACACATATTTGCACTCAGGGAATTATTACAAATCAGAGATTCTGCTCTGAATGTTTTTTTTTTTTTTACTAAGTTTCTGGAGCTTCATTTGTGTTCTGCAGATGAACGAAGATATTACGGGTTTGGTACAACATGAGGATGAATAATTAATGACAGAATTATCATTTTGGGGTGAACTAACCCTTTAAGTTCACACACAATTATTTCCATTACTTTTTATTTTGACAGTGACATGCAAACTTACATTTTCTGCAAACCTCTTCTGTCAAACTGAAATTCTCCACTCAGCTATAAAGCTGCTGTCTTAATTTGTCTGATTTTAAAGATGAATACTCCATCAACTGAACATCAACTGAATTCAAACAAGAGTTTCCAGTGTTTGGATGTCCAGTCGTCATCTTTGATATTTACTTTAGTCACTCACTGTTACAGTCGATACTCATGATTAGCGTGAGAATAGATGGCCTCTTGTTTATACAGAAAGTGATATACTAGACCTATATACATATTAAATGTTAAATGTTTAGCAGTAGGTAAATGCTTTGAATAAGTTGTCAAAAAAACTAAAAGCTTAAGCTTCAGAAAGCTTTGAAAAAATAATGCATACTCTATATGTTTTATTACCGTTTGTTGTTTTTGTTGTTACTTGACAGCAGTGGTTATTGTAAGCTGTCTTGGAAAAGAGCTTTATGAAGGTTCTTGACATTCTTTTTTTCTTTAAATAACAATACAAAGATTATAAGCGTGTCTGTGTTGATGTCAATATCGTTAGGTTTTATATAATCTCACTGCAGGCTTTCATTACTTTCCGAATTTCCAATGTGTAATTACAAGTCCAAAGACTGTTTTTTACTAATCAGAATCTGGTAATTATGGTAATTCTAACATGGCATGAATGTACCATTCCTCTTCGACTGTGCAAGTGAGCAGAGCACTGTGATGCGACAAAACTCCTGTGATAATCATTAAAGTGCTGTCACGCGCCTGCAGTGTAAGCAGCTTTGTTAATTATAATGAAAGCATTCTATTTTATCACATAAGATCACAAGCGCAGTGGATGTGGAGTAAAAGGACGCATGTTCTCTCTCTCTACCTTTTTCTGCTGCATGTAGGTCAGCTTCCTCTTTATCTGCTTCTCCCTCCCTCCCTCTCATTTTTCTCTCTCTAGTACATTCTCTATCGTCACATCTTGCACAGCTTGCAGAGAACTCTTACAGATATGTCAGTGTGCTCATCACTGTTAATAAAACTCACACGCATTCACAAACCACACCTAACCACAACTTTTTTTTTTTTAATCTCAGATAACAAAACTGTCACACCATTTCATGTGTCCATCTTACCAAAAATGACTTAAACAGAACTCAAACATATTTTGGTCTTGGATGCTTATTGGTCAATATATGAAACTGAAAACTTCATTAGTGTCCTTAATACTATTCTGAAATGCTTTTATAAAAACAGTGAGATGTATAACCATGCTGTTGTACATTGTGAATACAGTGGCATGACTAAAGAGGTTGTGCGTCATGCTTCCTTTTAGCTGTTGACAATATATTCCCATACATATGACAAAACTACTCATGCTGTCTAAATCTAGATAAGAATGTCTGCTAAATATCTTAAATGTAAATAACAATATCTCTTTCAACATTAAACCCACAGACATGAACACATCAACATAAAAAGCATGCATGCATATTACATTAGGCTATATTATTTTCATGGAAAACAGTGTTTCTCTCATAGTGTTTATTTTGGTAGGCCACACCCATGTTTTACCTTCCAAACAATTTTTGCTAAATAAATCAAGTTAAGTCCTTCATTTTCTGTTTTACTTTATGAAATATGTTAAAGTTTAAATTAAATGGGTTGCAAGCAGCAATTCACGACTTACTTCAAAAAAGCACTGGCAGCCCTTTTAGAGTTGTGGGCTTCTTCTGTATTGTGTTGTAATACATGTATAGGTTCATAGCAGAAGGACAGATTGTTCTATGGTCAGGTCCTCAGCCTCTTCCTCCACAGTGCCCATGCCCCACAGGGCCGCAGATGGCAGCTGGCAGATAGAGCAAGAGAGTTTTTTAGACTGGAAAAGATGCTGCGGGGTTCCAGATTTCTGCTGTGAATGGACATGTTGCGCAGATAACAGTCTTTTGCACAGAATCAGCTATTAAAATTTCTTCATCAGATTTTCCCCATTGCCTGTGTTTTTAGCTCTAGATGACGGGACACTTTTTAGACACTGTTCCCAGAAGTGCAGGCAAATGGCCTGGAAAAGGCTGAGCTGTGTCCTTGCATTAGCATCACCTGAACTGTTTTATTTTTTCCCTTCCAGGAACAGAACCAACGCTACCTATGAGTCTGCATATCTGCACCACTTTGGGAAAAGTGCTGGAAGCAAGGAAGGTCTGGCAAGACTCCTGAGACACTCACAAACCTGTCACGTCACCAAAGAGTGGACGCACAATCTGTCAAGCTCGACGAAGACCCCTTAAGGAATTCCAGTCTTTTAAGGACTGGGAGAACACCTTCCAGATCTTTCCAATGCCACACGAGTACCTCCCTGAAAGGCTTATCAGAACAAATGTCAGGGAGGTGTGAGAATAGCCAATCACAAGGAGAAGCAAGAACAGGGCAGGGTCATACCCCAACGAGGACCTGAAACAGGAAGAAGGTTGTGACATTGGTTGCATCAGTTCCCTTCTGAAACTCATTAAGCAACCTATGAGAAAGTCTGCAGACATTTGGATAACAACAGTATTAAGCTAAACAGTATTTCTTAGTAAAATCCTATGGTACTCTGTATTTAAGTCCTTACTGTATTTATGTCAGAATAAATGTGCTGTAACAGTATAACCACTGAAACAATTGCCAACATATCTTCTGATATATCTTCTGGTAGTCAGCCATTAATTTGTAAGTAATAATATCATTAAATATCCTGTTATATCGAACTCTCAGTGGTGCAATATCAGTGAACAGGGTGCAAGTTGTTGCCTCAAGACTTTTTTCACCACTTGAACCACAAACTGCAACTTCTTGTGACTTCTGAAGCAAAACATAGTCCTCTATTGTCCTTCAGGGCTTTTTATACCGTGCACTGGCTGGAAGTCGTTGTCCATCTGTGCCACATAAAGACTCAGGGTGACCCAGCCCGTGACCAAGGAGGGACTTTGAGACAGCAATGGACAAACCCATCCGTCCTCACGTCCCCTGCAATGGCTGAGTGTCCTCCCCCAGTGAACTGAAGACGTTCTCCACAGGACCGTTCGCTACACCCAGTTCCTCTAGCCAAGAACAACGAGCCTAGGAGTGAATGTCCTGCCTGCGGCGTCAACCTGTGACCATCCCCATGGACACCGTCAAGATCATCCAGTCGGAGAAGTTCGCTCGAGAGTGTCCGGTCCCAGTGACCCAGCCTCGTTATGCCCCACCTCCCCGCGTGGCCTGGGACGGAGGAGGCGAAGGGGAGGTAATCGTCAACCAGGCATGTGGGGACCTGTCCATGGAGGTCAACGGCAACACTGTGGTCGCACCCAGACCCCTGGTGTCTCCCCCTGCCCCCATCCTCCGTCGGGAAGCTAGCTATCTTGCCCAGCGCAAGACCAGCACATCCGACATCTGCTACCACCAGTTCCACTACAAGATGGACGACGTCATCGTCAACCAGTATGTGCTCCGCTCTTCCTCCACCTCTTCCTCTTCGTCCTCCACCTCCTCAGGTCCGGTGATGCCGTGTGAACCGCTGGACTGCCCCACCTGTGGACACACCTACAACTTTGCCGGCAAGCGCCCACGCATCCTGTCCTGTTTGCACTCGGTGTGTGAGGAGTGCCTGCAGATCTTATACGAGTCCTGTCCCAAGTACAAATTTATCTCCTGCCCCACTTGCCGCCGCGAGACCGTGCTCTTCACCGACTACGGGCTAGCCGCACTGGCCATCAACACCAGCATCCTCAGCCGTCTGCCGCCTGACCCAGCGGGGACCGTGCAGTGGGGCAGCGACGGGGACCGCAGCTGCTATCAGACGGTGCGCCAGTACTGTCAGTCAGCTTGCACTTGCCACATTGCCAACCCTCTTTCTTCCTGTGGCATCATGTAGAACAGAGAGGGCAGATGACTGGCACAACTCATCCCAAAAGCTATTCCACCATCTGAAAAACCTTGAATCACACATTCTCCTTCTCCGAAGGGTCACAGATGAATCTGTATATTTAATAGCACAGGATGCTATGTGGACTTGAAGTGAAAAAGACACTTGTGTGCAAAGACAGAAATATGAAATATCAGAGTAAATGTATTTTATGTATGAACTGATTTCCCTATAGCCCTCGATCTCTTGTTTGGATGTGTTCGTCATTGACATCTCTTTACATGGGAATGCCAAGGGAAGTCTATCTCCCCCCATCCTGGGTATAATAAAGACCAATAAAGAATATAAAAGTCAAACTGTTTGTTTGGTCTAAAATTTCTAAAAAACTTGCTAAATTATGTGCAGTATGGGATTAGGCTATTCATTTAACATCTGGTAGACTTAGGCCAAACAAAAAGAATCAATACTTTCCTGGTGTGAATACACCATTAGTCACTGAATTAGGCTGCACCCATTCCTACAAACACACACCCTCATTTAAAATCACAACCTCTTAAGACATACTAGCCCAAATCATATAAATAACTTTCTTTATAACTATGGAGGGTCATAAAAAAAACATTTTAGTTAATTCATATTGATTTTTCTTAATATCATGCGTTGCCTTCTCAAACATCAGTTACTGTTTGTAGCTTTTCTCATAGTTGTGCATAAATTCCTTACATGTGAAATGTAAATAAAATCTGTTATTATATTGTACATAAAAATTCATAGCTGTCATCAGATTCTTCTAAGGCAATGTAAACTTGTACGAGTATGTAAACTTGCAAGGAAATTGGAGAATTATATATTTTATTATATTAAACAATTTGTTAAGAAAGCAGTGTACTGTTACAAAATAAAATTCTTTTAGCAGCAAATGTTTACAGACAATGAACATGATAAAAGTGAAAATAACTATAATACAATGAATAAATCTAGTAATGAAAACTTAACAGTAACTTAAAATTGTGAATTTATATACAATAGGATTAAGAAATACAAAGTGCTCGGACAAAAACTAAAAACAAGTATCCATTAAGTACATGACGACTATTAGTACCACTCAGTACTTTGTTTAAGTGCAGCCTTAAATACTTAACTAAACAAGCTATAT
>JAUCMS010000002.1:7109277-7131301 GCA_032357445.1 Enteromius radiatus
AGGTAAATAGGAGGGGTGCATCTGCCACCATCACTAGGCATCAATGTGGCATGAATGTTAGAGACGTGTAGTCATACTTCTACTCCTACTCCTGAAAAAGCTTGGCATTCTTGTTTTCTTCTTAGGCTGAAAGCTTTGAATAAAATTAAATTATTAAGATAAACTTGAGTAATAAATAAACAAATAAAAATAATATTTTATTGATGATACATAATTGTTCAAATAGTATTTATTAAAAATATAGTTAATCTAAAGACAATTATTTACCTTTTGCTTTCTCTGTCAGACTGTTGTGTGTCCTGCCTTCTAAAGGATGTGAATTTCAACTTTTGTATCTTACTCTGCTTTTTGTGCTCATTTCCCGGTAGCTGGTTTAACAAACAGAAGAACATTCATATTATAATAACTTTCAACATCCACATTTCATGCTACTTCAGCTAATACTTCTATTAAAGTAATAGTTCACCCAAAACTGAAACTCAGTTATTTACTCATCCTCATGTTGCTCCAAAACAAGACTTATTTTAGCATGACACAAAAGGAAAAATCTAATATAAAGTCTAAAACCAGGGCCTACAAAAATAACTATAAAAGCATGATAAAAATACATAAGCTCTGCAATAGCTGTCTGTAAAATCAGACTGCAACATAAGTTTCTATTGATTAAAATGTGTTAACAGTTTTGGTCAAAAATGATCAGTTTTCAGTTTAGCTCAAAATTCACTTTCACTGTATGATAAGCAACTTGGACAGTATATTACAGGGCTGTCCAAACTCGGTCCTGGAGGGCTGGTGTCCTGCAGAGTTTAGTTCCAACTTGCCTCAACACACCTGCATGTAAGTTTCTAACATGCCTAGTAAGAGCTAGATTAGCTGCTTCAGGTGTGTTTGAATAGGACTGGAGCTAAACTCTGCAGCACACCGGCCCTCCAGGACCGAGTTTGGACAGCCCTGGTCTATTATAACTCCTTTTAGTGTTTGAAAGAATTTAGAAAAGAACAAAAGAACAGCAGATTTCAAAAGATGTAAGGGTGAGTAAATGATGAATTTTTGGCCCTTTCATTTTTTACTTACAGAATCTTTGCCATCTGGTTCCTCGACTGAGACTTCTGCAATAGGTTCATCTCGAACAAACCTTGCTCTCCCTGTAGGACAGACATTTCCTTTTAACAGGCATCCATCAAACCCAGAATGTTCTATTTTTAACAAATTTATGGATGTGAACTTGCACTGAGTTCATTTGTCAAGAAGACTCACTGTCACGGCCGACAGCTGCCTGAGTGTCAGATACTGATCTGTGACGAAACACCATGGGTTCTTTTAGGTGAGTCGATTCGCTGGGTGGATCTTCATGACCCAGAATCTGTAAACCTTGACTGGCAGGATAGCTTATTTCCTCCTCATGCAAGCTTCCACGCTGAAAACATTTAGTTAGAGAGTTAATGCACTTGAAATATGAGGTCTCAGTTTACAGGAAACAAGAATTTTGACACACAACACCGCTTTTTGCAAACTGACATAAACATAACTGGATTATAAGACCTAAAAAAGCAACCTTTGTTAGATATATATCTGTTTCTAACCTCTATTACAGCATTCTGACTCTTCAGGATCTCCACCTCTTTCTGCAGGCTGTAGTTTTGCTGCTGTAGCTTTGCAATGTTCTCCAGCATTCTGCACACCTGCTCCAGGTACAGCAACCCTGGAGACAGCTTGTCCAGCCTGTATTGATCACCATCTGGAAGCTGCTAAAACAGAGAGATCAAGACCTGTATTCATTAAGATTCCCAGTGCTGGGAACAGTAAAGCTATTTATTATCTGTTTGATAGAATATAACAGGCAAAAGCTAATCAATCAATCAATCAATCAGTCACTTTTATTTATATAGCGCTTTTAACAATACGGATTGTAGCAAAGCACACAAATCAATTAGAACTGTGTAAAATGTAGAACCTGATCTCTGTACTAGATTCAGATTTCTCTGTTCTTAGTGCTAAATAGATTATGAACATCTATTCTGAGCTGCATTGCAAACTCCAGCTTTGCAGTTTGAACAACTGAAAATCTCAGGAAGTGAATGCAAATAAAAAATGTTAAAGCTGAAGTGTGTAATTTCTATACTATTAGAATAACCAAACGGATTGACAAAATAATGACTGACTGTTTTTAATCAGTTTTTCGAAACACTCCCCCTTTCAGCTATTGGTTGATTGAATAGATAGTCCCATCAGCAAGCTCAGAGTAATGTTTTGATAGCACTTGGTACTACTGGGAAGTCAACTGACAAAAGTTATTCATATTAGAAACATTACAGACACTTTTAAACTTTAAAGCATTTAGAAAACATAGAATAAAGTATTAGAGTATTAAGTATTAGAGGGTATTATGAAACAAAACCCATTCAAAAATGTGGGGGAGAATCACAAAGAGTCGACTTCAGATGGAGTCAGTGCTTCAAGAACCACTACGCACAGACATGTGCAAGACATGGGTTTCAGTTGTCGCATTTCTCGTGTCAAGTGACTCTTGAACAACAGACAGCTTCAGAAGCGTCTTGCCTGGGCTAAAGACAAAAGAACTGGACTGCTGCTGAGCGGTCCAAAGTTATGTTCTCTGATGAAAGTAAATTTTGCCAGGGTCACAGAGTCTGGAGGAAGGGAGGAGAGGCACAGAATCCACATTGCTTGAGGTCCAGTGTAAGTTTCCACAATCAGTGATGGTTTGGGGTGCCATGTTATCTGCTGGTGTTGGTCCACTGTGTTTTCTGAGGTCCAAGGTCAACGCAGTTGTCTACCAGGACGTTTTAGAGCACTTCATGCTTCCTGCTGTTGAACAACTTTATGGAGATGCAGATTTAATTTTCCAACAGGACTTGGCACCTGCACACAGTGCCAAAGCTACAAGTACCTGGTTTAAGGACCATAATATCCTTGCTCTTAATTGGCCAGCAAACTCGCTTGACCTTAACCCCATAGAAAATCTATGGGGTATTGTGAAGAGGAAGATGTGATATGACAGACCCACCATTGCAGAAGAGCTGAAGGCCACTATCAGAACAACCTGGGCTCTTATAACACCTAAGCAGTGCCACAGACTGGTCGAGTGATGGGTAGGTTTAGGGTGTAGGTAATCCATACAAATTCATACGATTTGACAACTCGTAAAATACATAGTTATTACCCAGTTTTTTTAATTGCTAAATAAGCATATATAATGTACATGCGGAACAAGACTGTAAAAGTGCTACTGTACCATACAGTTTATTATGATTACAGAAATCTTACTGTTCTATTTACAGTATGTATTACTGAAAATATGCATCACAAATCTGTTAGTTTGTTTACGTCAAAACTGTCTACCTAAATAATAAGCGATTAAAATACATAAATATAAAATTTAAACCTAAATAGGCTTATATATAAATTTTAAATCAACAAGCCCCTCAAGACTAATGTCCTCTATTTCAAAAACTGCAACAATTAGACTATAAACACTTTAATACCAAAATTTTATTTGATACTTTCTTATTAGAATATTTTTTTTGTTACAGTCCTATAAAGTATTCTTTCCCCATGTTCCCGCTGAAGTGATAATGTTCAGACAAGTCCAGCACAGATCTTTATCATCGTTGGCATTCATTTCTCAACACCCACACATTCCTCTCAGCCTGCTGGCACCATTCCAGTCATTCCTCTCTCACCTGAACCGACCGGTTCACAGTCTTAGAGCAATTGTTTAGCATCTCATGACACAGATTCAGTCCAGAGTCCATTAAAAGGATGTCTAGACTTTGCATTAGCTTTGTGTGTGTTCAAGAAAGAATCAAGCGCGTTTCATTTAAATATGTAAGTTGTAACCTGAGCTAGTCGTAAAAGTTGAGTGCAGTTCAAGTGCATTTAGCACACTATTCCTTTGACCTTGACCATCATGTGATGTTACTAGTGAGATTACTATGTAATTGGTTAATGTAATTTGATGAAAACAATAATGTAATCATATAAAATGTATGAATTTTCATTTTAAAACTTAAAGAAATTCACAAAAGTAACCATATGTTAGGTGTTTTTTAATCTTGCTTCACATTCCTCAAGACATGCAAATTTACAGAAAGTCTGTAACGCATGTGACAAAAATGTAGCAGGTACCAGGTAAGTAATTTTGAAGTGTGTGGAGTGTCTAATGTCAAGTGTGTGACATGACAAATGACCACTGTTTGTCATGTATATGTCAAGCACATCCGAGGTGGTGCACAATGAGGCAGCAAAGCACATGTTCACTGATGGAGCAGCCTGATTAGATTAATCACAAAAGTATATTGTTTTATGGCAAATAAATAGATACTATAATCCTAGTATACCCTATACCCAAAGCTGTTTCTATGAAAAATATGTAATATATACATAAATATATAAAATAAAAGTTCAATTATATTTACAAAGCATATTTAAAAGCAACAAATGCTGTACAATAACAAAAACATTAAAGAAGCAAACAAAAAAAGAAATATATATCTTATATTATATTAGATTATATTATCGAAATAGAACAAATCATACTGATAAAACATACAACTAAAACTACTATACATTTCAAGCAACACCATAAGCTAAAAGTGTCTGTGATTTTGTGAGTTGTTAAAAAAAAAACACCTTTAAAGGAAGTACAGTACAGTAGATGTTGACTGCTTACCTCCAGCAGGCCGTGTAGTGGTTGGTCATGCTGATGTAATTTTAGGTGTTTTCTGTAAAGCGCTGCTTTCTTGGGATCTGGAGGTTGTGAATGAGTTCTTCTTGGACAAGCAAACCGATAATGTGGTCTGGAGCTGTTCGAGTGAAAGCAGGTTGGAAAAGAGGCCGTGTTAGAACGATATCGTGGCCCAGTGGTCCCCCTTTCCATCTGATGTCTTCTCCATGAGGGTGAATCTGTCCTTCTCAAGGCTTGCTCCACCTCAAGACACCTCGCTTTTGGAGCCACAGAGCTGAGATCGACACTTGAGGATGAGGAGGAGCAAATAGAAGGAGACGGGGATGAAGGTTGAACCTCATCCTCTGTTGCACCAAAAACTGGTTGTGATTCTTCAGATGTCAATGCACTACACTGGTGAGAATGATAGGGACTAGTTGTACTAACCGTCTCAAATCCGGAATCCTCGGATTCTGATTTTACATTGGATAGTGGGACGGAGTCCCTAGAAATGGAATCTAATTTATCCACACCAGTTCCAGTCTGTAAGTATAAATCCTGGCAACCTTCAGTCACCCAATTCTCCAGGAGATTCCCAAAAGTCCTATATAGGTTCATTGATAATGAATTTATCTTGTCCGGTACTTTGTTTCTTTAAGTAGTCAGTCAGAATACATGGAACTCTTCGCAGTGCCTTGATTTCCTCACAACTGACTTGAAACGGTTGTCAGGTTGAACTAAAAACACCTTTCAGGGGCCGCCCACATTCCGACTCCCATGCTTCTCAATCACATTCTGACAACTGCTCCATTTCCGGTCCCATTCCTATAATCCTGAGCTCATGTTCTTGGCGGATCTGTCAAGACATGTTGTGAAGGATATGAAACTTTCACAAAGCCCTTAAACAAAGTAACAGAAACTGTTGGTATGTATCTGGAGACAAAATATGGTCTTTAAAACTTCACCCAAAACGAAGTTCCTCCAATAATCTGATCAAATTGCCAAATCAAAGACATTAATTCCAGTGAAAATGAGGGGAAGGTAAGATGTTTAAATATCTAAATGTTTATTAAATGTTTTAAATAGAAACATTAAGTAGTTGAAGTAATGGAAACTATACTTTTGTCAGATATTACTTAGATTTATTAGATTGTTTTGAATTTGAAAACATGGGTCTTTTAAGTGATGCATGTAATTAATTCATAAATGTGAAAAGTACTGTTTATGACATGGTTACGCTCTTGATCCATCATAATACTGTATATAGGACCTTATAAAAATCCGTAAGAAGCTTAATTTAAGTGTTGTTCACTTGACAACCATCAGTATTGGTTGCCAACTGAACCAACTCAAGCTTGGGAAATGGTACTACACAGTCATTTTTCACATATACACATAATGACCTGAAACTAAGACCGTTGATTATCATTCAGTTCACAGCTATGCAGGATCTGCTAGTATGAGCAAGGCAGAGGAATAGACATTCCTGTCTATTGATAACATCAGCATGCCTTTCTGTGTAGGAAAAATGAAAATAAGCAACGTCATTGAACAAAATGCAAACAACACACTGTTAAACAATAATACATGCAAAGTGCACTCCTATAAAAATACAGTTTTTAACTTCAGCAGTGTTATTAGATTTATGATATAATGACAATAATTTGTGTTAGGTTTATTATATTATTGCATTATGATACTATTATTGCATATAATTAAGTTGTATCTAAACTAAAGTTATGTTCTCACGTGTTAATGTGCCCAGAAGTTATAGCAAGGTCAATGCATTTCTTTTGTGGGGTCCTCCCTTGTGATCTCATCAGGCCTCCTGCAATAGTGCAAGGCAAGGAACCAAAACCCCATCCGTGAGAGAATGGAGAAGAAAAAAAAAACAAAAAAACAGGCCAGGCAGGACGCCCAGCACCTAATCTCCAGTTCAATTTTAGGTTCATGTCAGATGGTGTAAAGGACTTATAGTGTGCGTGTGTGAGTGTGTGTGTAAGGTACTTACAATTTTTAAAAAGGGTTTTGGAATCAACTGTTAGAAAGAATTTGGATTAAGAAAAGTGAGTGTAGGGCTATGCAAACATTCACATTGTATCAGTTTATGTGTGTATAGTAAAAGAAAATAACATGGTGGGTGCATTTCTCCTACTATCCACAAGAGGCTGCAACATCATAACTAACTGACTTGTCATGTAACATTATCTTTAGGTCAAGTCCCAGCCAAATGCAGCGAACACATGCAGATTTAAACCTGACTGACACCGACCGATTTTGACTTATCTGACCGCTGGTAGTGTTTATTTTTTATCAAGTTTAATGGACTCAGGGTACAAAATTAATTTACCTTCTTTTCGTTGATAAATTAGTTATTTTATTTTATTTATGTGGTCGGCTACTCACCTTATGAGTTCTTCTAGGTTAGAAGACGTCACGTCGTTACCCACGTTCTTTATTAATAGCATGCGGACTCTGCTCCTCTAGCAACCGTAAAACAACAACTTCTGCAGGTTTGAAAATATGGAGCAGTTTCCACCAAAATTTAGTAAAGTGCTGGTGACACCAGACCCACAGTACATCCCAGGGTGAGTTCTCAGTTATTTCTTACTGTGCTATTAATAAAATTATTTGTTTGTAATGTTGTTTCATAAATTAGATTTGGTTCGTATTTTAATGAGTTTGAAAAAGTAACGTTAACGTTACCAATTTCTTTATATTGAATAATAATTTTAGTTGAAATATAGTTTATAAGCCTGGGTTTGTGTCGAAATAAAGCTTACAAAATTCTTTCTATATGTAACTTAAAACCAGGCTAAGCCAAATGAAGCGTGTATGTTTCCAGCTGTCATAGTAACTGCCAGGTGTATACAGGTAACGTTACCTGTCTAAATCAGAGGCAGCCAAACTTTTTATTATGAAGGGTCAAAAACCAAACTAGATTGAGGCTGTATGTTGAAAATGATTGCATTTTTTTATAAATACAATTCATTTTTAAAAACCAAGCAAATACAAATAGGCATACTTACACTTATTTGTAAAATAATACTAATAAATAAATAAAACAAATATATGAGCAAATACTTTTTCACTAACTTTTAACTTTAAGTCCCCAAGGTATTTCAATCCAAAGATATCTTTTTTTTTTCCCATATGCTTGTTTAATGTATTGTTTTAATAATATAATGTAACACAATATATAAACGCATGGTTAAATGGACACATCTCTTATTTATGTACTCTCAAGCTGTCCCAAATTTGTATGATTTTATGCTTTCAGATTAATACAAATAAAGATTTTTAGAAAATGATCTATCTCTGTGCAGTCTATATAATGAAAGTGTATAGGACACTGTAAAGCTGATGCTTCAGGAAGCTCTATCAGTCAATCAATCAATTTTATTTATGTAGTGCTTTTAACAATACAGATTGTAGCAAAGCACTGAACATAATCAAATGGGAGAATAGAGTGATGGTAATGTATAATGGCGAGATTAAACTATTTATTTATTAAATGCAGAGACAGTCTCTGTAATCAAAATGATGATAATCAGTAGAAATTAGATGCCTCTAACTAAGCAAGCCAGAGGCGACAGCGGCAAGGAACCAAAACCCCATCCGTGAAAGAATGGAGAAAAAAAACCTTGGGAGTAACCAAGTTTAGTTGGGGGCCAGTTCTCCTCTGGCCAGACGCCCAGCACCTAATTTCCAGTTTGATTTTAAGCACATGTGGATTATAGGATTATAATGTAATAATTATTCCAAACAACTGCTGATGGTTCTGTTTAGGTATGCAGGCTACTGTCCTCAGCTGAAGTATCATATGGGCCAGACTTATGGTCAGTTAACAGCAAAGCTCCTATCTTCCCCGGAGGTATCTCACTCACAGAGGCTTGTGCTCCATACCGGGCGTTTCCCATCAACAGAGAAGGACTCAGAAACCCACAATGAAATCTGGAGAAGCAGACATGGAGGCAGAAGGAATTTGGAGAAAATGATTCCGGGATACACAGGTAACAGTTTGTGGGTTTGTTTTGTCTAGTTTGCATAACTGTAAACATGCATTACAGTATCTTTATCTTGTGCTCCAAGGTTTTGTTCCATTGCGTCAAAACTATTTCTGCAAAACATATGCAGAAACCTGTCGAGATGCACTGTCAGAGTTCAGCAAGGAACAAGAAAAGAGACTGCGTGCAGCTTCGGCTGACCTGTCTTTTACAGTCAACAACAGCGTCGTAGACTTCAAAGTAAGTTGTCACGGTCGGATTGCTTCTCTTTCACAGCTCCCCTGTGTAGGGTCACCCTGTTTAATTATACATGCTAAATATCCAGTATCAAAGCAGGCCGAGTGTCACATGCCCAGTAAATGAAAAGAAAGCCTGTTACTAAAGAAGCTCTCCAATCAGGACACCACATGATTTCAGGCAATTATCACTCCATTGTGTCGAAACCAGCTGTGAAAGTCCCCTGATTCACAGATGCTGTTATTTTGTAACTATCATCAGCTACTTCTTGATCAGATGATATTATACTTTTTGTTCAAAAGAATAATCTAATGTTGTCCTTTGTTGTAGCCTAAAAGATTGAACAGTCCTCTTACAGCCATATCTAAAGATCCTGCCCCTTACAAGCCTCCACATCCATGGAAACCACAAGGCTCCCCCTACCTCATGGAGGAAAGCAGTCCACATAAGTATTTCATCTCAGGTTAGCCAGAGTTGGGCAAGAAGCAAATTACAGAGTGCTTATGCAGTAGCTCTGAATTTTGCACCAATTTGTCATTTTGACAGGTTTTACTGGCTACGTCCCCAGAGCCCAGTTTCTCTTTGGTGCTGGATATCCCATTATCACCAACAAGGCACTGATCCAGTTTGGCAATGAAACAAAGGCACGTCGGACCTCTTTCAACTTGCAAAAGAAGGATTCCACCAGCTTGCCTCTGATATCCACAATATACCCCTCTAAAACCGGGATCATACCCTCCTATATGGGGCATGTACCAGGTGTGTAAAAATAGTAATTATGTTCTTTTGAAGAAAGCATGCTCTCAATTACAGTATAGTAATGAAGAAATCTAATTATGTCAACAGGGTACAGATTTCAATATGGCCATACCTTTGGGCAACTCACACATGATGCTTTGATTCATGTTGGTACACAGAGGACGAACACAGGGGAAAACAGACTGGACTGAAGACCAACAGTGCAAGTGAAATTAGTTTCATGAATTGATTATAAAGGACTTGGCAAGTGACAAGACACTGACAACTAAAAGAAATACATTTTTTCAAAAGCCTTGTGTTTTGTAACTTTCTTTCAGCACGCACATACAGACAGCACACAGATGAACATCAATCACTCAACAAATCTTTATTATCACAAGATTCCAATCAGTCACAGCTATAATTGGGTCAAGAAATATAAAACCACTTCCTTTAAAACTCACTTATAATTAAACCATTCTCTTCAATTAATTCTTGTCAGTCTTTATGTCACTAACATCAGTGGTCACAAAAATCATCGACAAATATCACTACTGAACTAGTCCTTCTGTTGAAACAGGAAATATATAGCTACTCAGCATGCATCTTTATCATATAAATTAGTTATTTAATTGATTTCATCGTGCAAAAATGCAATAAAACCAGCAGTTGTACTGTAATTCACAGAATGCTAAAAAGGAAACCTATTATTTGTCATGCATAGTAATTAATGCTACTTTGTTAGGCATGGAAATGGTTATCAAAACTTTTTCAAACAAACTTTGAGGAAAAGTGTTTTTTTTTTTTAATAATGCCATACAGTTTAACAACAGCAGAAATGGTACGACTAGATTTACAATGACATATAATGACCTGAGACAGAGATAAAGTGCAGCGTTTTGTTGGAAAATACTTTTGGGGAATTCCAGTTTTGTGCTTGATTGCTGGCAGATGATATCCATATTCTGCATTATACTGTTATAAATTTAATCTAAATACTTTATATCATCATGGCTTGAAGTTAGTGAATATTTGTTACTTTTTAAGGTCCAAGGTATAATACAAATTGTCCTGATTGGTAAATCACTAAGGCAATATTCTGTGCAGAAACAGATATAGTGCACTTTCATTGGATTGCACAGGATGCGTCGATTTGTCGATTGACTATGTAAGGTTAATTTTGGATTAATTGTGCTTCTATTCTGTCTAGCTAAAATCAGACTCCTTGTGTGCTCTTTAGAATAATATTTCATCTTTGTTTGGTGTATCGCTGTCATGGTTACCACTCAGGTAAGGCTCTGACCATTTCCCTGTCCACACTGATTGCGCAAGCAGATCCACTTTGGATGCACCTAGCTTCAGCCATTCCGAGGGACGCCTGGAGAAAGACAAATTTTCTGACATAAACACAACCAAAGTTTACAAAGTGACTTTATCAAAAGTTTTAAATAATAACAATTTCTAACCTTCTCAGAGGTTCACTTATGTCTTTTTGAGCCTTCTGTGGGTTAAATGGTGTTCCAACCTTAGAACCAAAGAGTCTGGCCCAACGCAGCTCACTTATGTGTTTTTCTTCCAGATGACTTGTTGAACATTGTGGCATCTCACTGTTTTCCGTTACGGTTGTTACATCCTCTTTCTTCTGTATTTTACACTGTGAGGTGGTTGTCTGATTAAGCCAAAATCCATCAGTTGCCTGTTGACTGAAGACATCACTGTGACCTGTTGGACTCCTGTTGTTCTTGTGGATTGAGCTCATCTGCAGGATCTGAACTGACTGGGCAAGCAGCCGATGATGCAGGGGTGCTCTGTAATTTTGCTTTTCCTTACTTTGAAGGTGAGGTTCAGCTGGAAGATGGAGGTCAAATGGCAGCAGGGAGAGTGGTTGCAGCAAAAGAAGCAGCTCTTGGAACAGTGGACCATAAGCTGGCCCCTGGGCCAGAGCCAAGAAACCCCAATGGTGATAGTGTTCTGTCACAACATCTTGAATAGAGTTGAGTAAAAAAAAAGGGTAAGAAATTAAGTATTTAAAAAATGACAATACATTACTTTATAGTTACCACCAAACATAATACTACTCACCAATGCAAGTGTATAAATGACGTATCCAGAATTCCAAAGCATGCAAGCTAAAAAGCAATATTTTCATTAGCTAACTGTACTGTGGGGTAAATTTTAGCTGATGTATTCAGCATTTGACCTACTTTAGCAGATCTTTGATGAAGACCCTAAGCCGCATGCGACTTGATAATTGGGAGCATTTTTTTACCACAGACACCAAGATGTCAGGCAGTCGGGTAGATGAGCCTGTGAAAAGGAAAATATTGGCAGTGATTAAAACAGTGTTGAAGTACCTTTCGAAGTCACCCTGATAATGAAGATCTTTCATTTGCTTTTCATCTAATTGGCTCATACAGACCTGCTCGTGCCGTAGCCTCTACGACATTCCATAGTTTGTTGCGCCGTTGACCAATAATCAAGTCCAATTTATAGGTTTTTAAACCATCTTGAAGGATGTTCTGGATTGCAGGGTAGAGCTGTTTAAGGACAAGGTGACTGCTAGTGGTGCACAGTAAACTATTTCCCAGTCTGATCTGAAAACAAAATGGCAAAACATTTTAAGACATCAGATTGAGATGTCTTATTTTTCTAAAAGGACTCTGTGTCTGTACATTAAACTACATCCAAAATGTTTTTGACAGACTAATTAGGACCCATGGGTAGTATTTAACATTTCTTTTGGGTTTTTGTTTTTGGTTTGGTCTTTTGTTTACTCCTTGTACTACCTTTTCTTCTCGGTCGTGCACTGAGTTAAAATGTGCCATTATGAGATCCACTGCCAAACTCACAGCTTTTAACATACCTTAAAAAAAGAGAAATAAAAAATGGGAGAGATTTGATTAAGGTAGTGATTTAAATTAATAAAACATAAAAAGCATATTTCATTGCTCAACAGTGTATCTGATCCTTCAACATTCAACCTGATGATTTGTAAAGGAATTTAGGACCTGCATAAATGTTTACTGTCACTTTCTGTCACTTGTGATCAAAAGACCATTTTGGACAAGAACAACTGTAAATAAGGGTACAAGAAACCTACTATAAATGGAACATATAGTAGTGTGCACATTTGTGCTCACATAGAAAACACACACACAAACACGCCAATTGTGTTAGCCAATCCAATGCAGTGAGTTAAAAGTAGGTCACATTTTCCCCTTCAGGGAAGCAGAGGCAATGCTGCAGAGATCCACTCTATATCTTTCTGTAACAGAAGGGATTGAGAAAGAATTGTACTTCACTTTTCTAAAGTATTTCCTGCATTTGGAATTTCTATATTGTTCAAGCTACTGCAAATTTATGGTATACATTTTCATATTCACAATGGTCTCCACACAAACCATAGGCATATTGCTATACAAAACCGAACATATCAGCAATTAATAATAAAGATAGTCATGTAGAAATGTAGGGAAAACGTGGGCGTTTAGTCATAAAAATCGATGCAGAATCTCATTACTCATCAGCTCACTTCTCTTGTGCAAAGGATCAATTGAAAGAAGATCTGAAGGGGCTTCTGGTGAGAGGCAGAACTCTTCAGGGGGTCTGTCAGTCATAGAGAATGAGTCACCATGTTGACGTTCCTTCATAACACCTGCAGAGTTGAGGAAGCACACATTAAATTGACTTAAATACATAACTATCACAGATTCATAACATGTTCTCACAGCAATTTCTTACCATCTTGTGTAACTATGTTAATATATAAATAAGATCCATAATTATGAGAACATGCACATCATTACTAAATAAAATGGAAACATAACATGATTCATTACTTACAAGGTGACATCCTTGGCTTAAAGATGTGTTGAGTATTGGTGTTACGTTCTTCATTGGTGCAGACCTGTGATGAACCTTCAAAAGGCCAAAGGGATTTCCGTCCAGTGCCTGGTAGAGAGATGAGGGAGGTGATAGAGGTCAAGGAGGTGACTGAAGTAGTGGCAGGGGAGGAGTTTTGATGTATAGAGTAGGATGCATCCAGAGGACCTGTAGTCTCCTCTTTGATTACTGAAGTCTGAGTCTGAACAATGGGAACCTGCTCGAGTGGATGATTCTGAGAAGCTTGTTTTCCACACCAGGAATGCTTTTGGCTGAACTGTGTTTGACTTGAGCAGGCCTTTGGACTCCCATCTGCTTGCGCTTGGCTTTGAGGGATTCTTGGTCTCATATTAGGACTCATATATGGATTTTTGTCCTGGTGAATGAGCCCAAACAGTGTGCAGGGCTGGGTACACTGGGAGTGGTTATGGGGCAAAATAGGACTTGATGTGCAGGTAGAACAAGTGTCTGAACTGGTCGCTGCATCTGGGTGAATGTTAGAGGAACTTCTGAGAGGTGATGGTTGCTTATGATGTGGATATGCCTTGCTTTTGCAAGTAGCTTTGGATGGCCCAGGCTTGTTATACTTGTAGCTAATGTATTGATTAAGAAGGGAGCCAAGTGCTTTGGTCTGTTGTTTGCCTGAGGGTGCCTGTAGCACAAAGGGCTGGATAGGGAGAAAGGTGGGCCTTTGTGCTTTTGTGTATCGCACGACTTCTGGGGATGACGCACCTGTAGGCACAGAAAATGTTGTGGAAATCCATCTTTAACCAAGTACTAAAATCTAAATATTATAGGGGTTTTTTTTCTTACCTTCTGGATTGCATTGAATACTGCTGTTAGCACTCAGGGACCTTGTTGCCATCTCTGAATCATCCTGTTTCTGGATAGAAGAGAGGTTTTGGATGAAGTGTAAGCCTGATGGATCCTCTGTGCACTTTTTCATGGATTGTTCTCTATTTCCCTTCTTACATTGGGCAATTTCTGCAAAAGAGGTGGCATCTTGCCTAGAGAGAGGTGAAGATAAATTTGTGTCTAAATGGCTTGGACAGCTGTTTTGTAGGGCTCCCAGATTTGATAAGGTAGAACATTTTTGGCTGGTAATCCAGCTCTGAGACTGAGGAGTCTTAATGTAATTACAACTATTATGTTCTCTTGGAACAGACTGATGGGTTTTGATGTGTGTCATTCTCTCTTTTGTTCGCTTAGATTGGTCCTTATCGGCTCGTCTAATATTCTTCACTATAATGTCCCCATCACCCTGGAAAAAAAAGGAAAGTATTGGGATGACTTAAAAAAAATTGCAGGTTTAGCTAGATACATAAAGAAGAATGCATTTCGGTGTTCACAGACAGCATATGTTACACATAAATCCTTTAATCAAAGCCTCCTGAATTTTGACATTACACTCTTAACAGAGCTTCACAATGCCATATCAGTACCCTTTTGTCTACTGTAAATGGTTCCAAAAATGTTCAAGTCCTATTTAGAAACACACTTGTTTGAATTGGCCTACTAATTTCCATTTTTCATTGTATTGTGGTTTTGATTATTACACTTCAAAATGCTTATCTGTCATTCTCATTGGTCTTTTAAATTCATATGTTTTATGTGTTTATGGTTAGATTTTTTTATGTACAGCAGTTTGGTCAGTGTTGTGGCTGTTTTTTAAATGTGCTTTATAAATAAATTAGCTTAAATCTGGTACCATAAAGAACCTTTAATATCTGAACAACCTTTCTGTTTAAAAAAAAAAGGTTCTTTTTGGCCAAAGAAGGTTCTTCAGATAAAAGAGTAAGAAAGAGATGGTTCTTTAAAGACCCTTTGACTGAATGGTTCTTTCTGCAACTAAAAATTATTCATATATGGCATCGCTGTAAAGAAGCTTTTAAAGGAGTAGCTCACCCAAAATTAAAATTACGGCATATTTTACTCACCCACCCCCCCCCACCCCCCCCCCCCCTTAGCCTCCTAGGTGTATATGACTTTCTTCTTTCAGACGAACACAGACAGAGTTTTAAAAAAATATATCCTGGCTCTTCCAGGATTACATCATACATCGTACATTGAGTCAGAAGTCAGCAAAGAAGCCAGAATTCAGTCCTTTTAGCAAAAAAACAAAACAAAACAAAAAACATTATTTATGTTATAATTTTAAAAATCCCATCAATCTGCTTCAGAGGACATGTGATAACCCCCACAAAGGCGTATAGGTTAGTTTTACGACACAGTATTTGTGGATATATCCAGTTTATAGAGCTCAAAAATAATGTCCGCTATCCACAAGCATTATCAAGGAAGAGCCAGGATACATTAAAAAAAAAAAAACTCTGACTGTGTTCATCTGAAAGAAGAAAGTCATATACAGGATGGCTTGAGGGGGAGTAACGCTGTAATTTTCATTTTTGAGTGAACTATTCCTTTAAGAGTGTACGTATTGTACTGTATGTAAGTGGTATACCTCAAACTTTGGGTTCTCTTTTTCCTCTTCCTCTGAATGTCCAAATAGGAAATATTCAGAAGGGGGAGAACAGCTTCCTTGGCTTTGAGTCTCAGAGAAACTGGTCAAAGAAGACCAAAGTGGGCTGGGTGAAGACTGGGATGATAGGTCACACGTCACCAGTTTATAGTAATTCTGAGTAGAACCTGCTAACCGTGCCTGACTCTGCAGACACATAGTAAGGTCAGAAATTTCTATTGATGGGAAGCCATCAGAGTTAAATGGATAGATGTTGCAGTTTGGATCAGTGCTGTGAGATGACCAGCTGGGCAAAGGGTTTGAACTCTCCTGTAACACTATACCAGATCCAGGGACAGGACTATCTAGATTTAGTGGAGTTGCAGGAACTGCGTTGTTGGTTTTGTGGTAGATAGCGCTGAAGTTAACTAGTACTCCATCTGAGCTGTTACAGGAAGAGTCAGTGATATAATCTGTTTGGTTTTGAGTAATGCATTCAGTAACGTTTTCAGTTGGAGCCCAGCTATTATCAGGTTCCTCGAGAGTATGCTTACTGAAATCTTCCTCGTCACCCCAGTCCTGTTCATCACAGTCCATTAATACAGGGGTTCCTCTGCTATCCCTGCGATCTCCGCAACCAGTATCAAACTCTCTCTCCTGTTCTTTGTTTACTGTGACTTGACTAAAGGGATTTATATTACTTTGAGTCATATTTCCTTGTAGTTGAAGGGATGACCCCTCGTGGTACTTGTGCAAGTTGTCTCCATCTGAATCCTCATCTTCTTCATCCTCATTCACTTCTGATTCAGGGATGAAGAGGTTATGCCGTTTTGGAGTACCTCTGTGATGCGATGGCTCTTTTATTTGTTGAGGACTGGTCAATGGAGAGTCCAAAGGGTAAAGCGTTGGGGATGATTCATATCCTCTAGAATTTTCAGTCCCCTTTTTGTCCTCTGTTTCTGTTGAACTTGACTTGCTTGTATGACTTAGACTACCATAGTCAAGTGCTTCTCTAGGGAGATCCCCTCTCTCAGGAAGGGATATACTGTGGGTTAAATTAAAAGTGCGTGTCTGTCTGGATGTCTGTACAGATTTATATAGGTGCCACCCAACAGACTGGCCATGGATGTGGCACACAATCAGAGTTTCTCCTGACTTTGGGGAGACGTCCATTTTCTAAGCACCAGGACTTCAAAGCATCAGTCCTTGCATGGCAGGCTGATTAAGTGGCATAAACAGAGTAAATGCAAAACTCAGCAGAATCACTTGTAAACTCATATGTCTGTCATTTTTACTGCTTTCAGGCCAGAATCTAAAGGAGAAAATAGGCATTCAGTGGATTATCTATAACAATGTTTTCATACAAATAATGACTCCATACCAATCCTAAATCCACCTTTCGGTAAAAAGACAACTTGACAATATTAACTACTACATATAACCAAAACATCAAATATATAACTTTTTAGACACAAAATAAAAATCATGTTTGTTTTTGTATCTCTGTGTTGAATGTGTTCTTATACAGAGCTAAATATGTTTATTATCACCTGAACCTAAGATGTTTACACTAGGAAATAGGCTTCTCGTTTTGCAATTAAAAATCATTACTGACTGACCCTTGCGATTTAGTCCCAAACTACATGCAGCAAAAAAGTTCAACAAACAGTTATTTAAATTATCGTGCACATTTTATTTGCTATTTTAATAAAGTTTATAAATTGCTTCAATGCACATTCTAGACCGAAATTCTATGTTTAGTTATTATGAATTACGATCCAGTGTTCAGGCTGTTAATATGTGAAACTGCATCAACTCACCCAGCCGTAAAGCACCATCAATCCGAGAGCTAGCACATAGTCAGTCTCATTCTGTCTGCACAGTAACTGGAGCAAACACACCGCATGATCACAACCTAATGCTCTACATCCACTCAGCAGAGGCTAAACACAGGAAAATAAAAATGAAAAGATAGGAAATGGGAAACGTCCCTCTTGTAGTTCCTCTTTAGTCACACTTCTTTCTGCTCTGCACTTCTCACAGCTCATCTGTTCCTCACACATTCCCTCCTTCCCCAGTACAGTGGTTCTGAGCCCCACAGTCCTATAGCAACAGCATCACAGACCCCACTGAGCATGCTCAGTGGTTTGTTGTTGAGGGATCATATTTGAAGGGATGGCAGATTTGCCTCTGCTCTCAGCTTGGGGAGGTGGGGGGAATGAACACTGACTCATAATAAAAAGTAGACTTGGAACAGAAAATTGAGATACTGAGAAACTAATATTTAAAAATTCAGCAGATCTCTAAATAGAAGGGATGATGGTAGAAAGCCTATTTTTAGAAAGGTGTACAGGAATAATCCACCTTTATGTCATTCAACCAAATTACTTTTTTTTCCCCCATTGAACTCAAAGGGAGATGATATAAAGACTGTGCTGGTTGCTTATAATCTCAACTGGACTTTCAGAGCCTCAAAAGGACACAAAAAAGCAATTTAAAAGTGGTCAATACGACTAAGGCACTATATTCCAAATTTCCATTTAGAAATCACAAATCATTTAATCAGATTTGTTTTGTGAACTGGATCACATTTTTAGATTAAATGATTTGTTTATCCAAAATATTACATGAAATAACTGTTCAGTGTTATAGTATGTATATTTTATCCCATTCAATTTAATACAAAATAGTGGAGAGAGGTAAGTTTGTCTGCCACAATAATCAACTGCTTTTGGTTGTCCTCATCTCCCCGTCACTCTAATAACAAGTTGACAGACTCTTGCCTTTGATGACGCATGGATATGGATAATCTCACAAACATCTGCTGTAGGAACTGCTGGGAAAGGTGGCTAAATCCCTCTTGCCTGACTGACTGACTTTGTTTCTCTCAATTCAACAACACATTAGGGAGCAGCCCATAATTTGTTTCCACCACACACATGGTAAACAACAAACTCAGATTATATATCAAAAATCTCACTGGCTTTGCTGGTAATCTACTGACCTAAATCAGTAGAAGTAAGATGCCCCAGAAAAATGTGTATGCTATTGTTTCTAATCAACAAAGAACAACTGTAGATCACATATACTAAATTATGCACATGGGGAAATTTATGTCACATGAAAGCTAAAATATGATGAAATGGTACTGTACTATAAACAGTGTTGTAAAGCAGGCAAAGCTTT
Organism: Enteromius radiatus; assembly: GCA_032357445.1. Taxonomy (NCBI): domain Eukaryota; kingdom Metazoa; phylum Chordata; class Actinopteri; order Cypriniformes; family Cyprinidae; genus Enteromius; species Enteromius radiatus. The sequence continues at coordinate 7,128,470 of JAUCMS010000002.1, forward strand.
GTAAAATCAAGGAGTATGCATTATTCTGTGTTTTAGTAGGACAGGCGTCCTGTCAGTCAAACCTCCTGTACATTTTCATCAAGCTCATCTAGTGTACTCAAGCAGAAAACAATGACAAACTGGAACATTGCATCACTACATCAACATTGTTTTTTCAAAGGGGAAGTCTTGTAATCAGTTTATTTTGATATGGACATGAAGGCAACATGAGGATAATCAACTGTTCTAAAAAAAATCTATTCTACGTATTAAAAAAAAATTAAAATTGATTTCACTTTTTCATTCTCTTAAACTCACTCTTTCCTCACTTTCTCTCTTCTTGCAACTAAGCATGTATACTTAAAAAGAGAAGTATCTTGTGTTTTGTGCTTACAAGTTCATGTCTTAAACTGCCGATCTTGTTACTGTGCTTATTAATAGTGTTTACATCATAATTTGAATCTGGATTTTAATATCCAGCACAAAGTTGATGTTATACGGCTCATACAGTGAATCGCAGACCGGGGCTGTTTTTCTGTAAAGAGACCAGGACGACTGATCCGTGTAAACAAAGGAATGAATGAGGTCAGGTATCGTGAGATTTTGAGTGAAAACCTCATTGAAGATGAAACGTGGCTGGGTCTTTCAGCATGAACAAGCCGCCCGGGCAACGAAGGAGTGGCATCGTAAGAAGCATTTCAAGATCCTTGAGTGGCCTAGCCAGTCTCCAGATCTTAACCTCACAGAAAAACTCTGGAGGGAGTTGAAAGTCTGTGTTGCCCAGTGACAACCCCAAAATATTACTGTTCCAGAGGAGATCTGTATGGAGGAATGGACCAAAATACCAAAAACAGTGTGTGAAAACCTTGTGAAGACTTAATGTTTGATCTTTGTTATTGCCAACAAAGGGTATATAACAAAGTATTGAGGTGAAATCTTGTTATTGTCCAAATACTTTACTTATTTTCCACCATAATTTGCAAATAAATTCTTTAAAAATCCTACAATGTGATTTCTGGATTTTTTTTTTCCTCATTCTGTCTCTCATAGTTGAGGTACTGTATACTTATGATGAAAATGACAGGCCTCTCTCATCTTTTTAAGTGGGAGAACTTGCACAATTGGTGGCTGACTAAATACTTTTTTTCCGTACTTTTTATATTTTATTGCTTTTTATTAGTATGTTAACTGAAAAAAATTTGCTTTATGAATTTGAATAATTTTGTTAAAATTGTTTGTTTCACAAATGCATTGATCTCAGAGATCTGAAAATATTACTGCAAATACTAACAAAACCATTTAATCTGATTCTTAATACGTGTAAGAATTAGCCAAATACAATAATAGCTAACAAAATGATTTTTGTTGTTTTTTAAGTTTATTGCATTTATCAATAATCAAGGCACATTTGCATCTTTGTACAAAACATGATAAAGTATGTCAAATCAAATCATTTTGGTGACCATTTCAAGTATTCATTGAAAAAAGAAACATACAAAACATCTATGAAACTGTCATAAACAATTAAAAGCACATGAAATTTGCTTGTATGAAGCTCTTCTTGAATAATCTCTAGGCCTCTTTTTATGTGAATAGATGATGATATGAACATTATAATGTCGTAAAATTAAAAAATATGTCCTCAGGTCTTAATACACATGGATGATTTTATATGCATAGGTGCTGTTAATACAACATTAAGAAACCGCTCTCAAGTTTTATAACATGATTTTCAGCCACTAATCATGGCTAAAACCAGTTTCTTACTGATCCAAAGATTCACAGCTTTACAGATATTATCATTGCTAAAGGTGAAATCAAGCTTCACAGCAAGTTATCACAAGTAAATATATAACAGAATAAGGAGTTTTAGGGACTCTGAGCCTCCTCGAAGATGGTTCGATAAGTCTGAGGTGTGCTGTCAGCCACTGGTGTGTCAGTGTGGGGGAAAAGAGCTGGTCTGCTCTTAACTGGAATACGCAGGAAGCGCCCAGAGGTGACGAGGTCTCCATAACCGCGAGCGTGTGAGAAGGCATAACCAGATCGCCGCGTACTGATTCGGCGGCGAGGGAATTTACGAGGAGGTGGCAGAGGCATAGCTTTGGCCTGTCTGACCTTATGACGCACCTGTAGAGCAGAAGAATGAGAAACAAATATTTAGTATACTGAAATATAATTTGTATAAAAACAGAAGGAAAAAGCATAAGGCTCAAATTATAGTCATTTTGTTTATGAATGACTCCTGCTCATGAGATTGTGACACCACTGATTACGGATTCCAGAAATAACCTTGACATTACGCCTCAGCGTGATGCTGCACCACAGCCGTGCCACTGCATCCCACAGCTCTGACTCATTCGACACATGCGTTCTACTCATAAAGGGAAGATCTCACATTGTCATCCTGACAAGAATTGGCGCAGAGATCTCAAACACAGTTTTGGAGCAATATTACTATAAATAGTAAATGCCTCACAGACAAGACAGAGCAGGTTACTTTTAACATGAAACAAAGTCTCAGCTTTTAAAGTTTGTCTTTTTTTGAGAAGTTAAAACAATAAATACCATTTTGTGGCTTTTTAATGTGTTATGACACAGTAGCATTTCCAACACAGTCTCATGACCAATTTGTACATATTTTATGAGGTGGCAAATTCGTGCTAATTCACACGTAATATTCACTCGTAATATTTTGTATGATTTGTCTAAGACAGGGGTAGGCAACGTCGGTCCTGGAGTGCCAATGTCCTGCAGAGTTTAGCTCCAACCCTGAAATAAAACCTCACCTGCCTGTAGCCCTTGTAATTCCAAAGACCTTGATTAGCTTGTTCAGGTGTGTTTGATTAGGGTTGG
>JAUCMS010000002.1:7133937-7199429 GCA_032357445.1 Enteromius radiatus
GATTTTTTTCTTTTAAAAGTGTTATTGAAAAGTGTAGATAGAGTATGAGGTCACATTTAAATGCAAAAATATGGATTTTGGAAGGATTTTATTTATGATGTATTGTGTTAAAGTGTTGCATTGCACTCTGGGGACAAGCAGGAAAGGCTATAAAACAGTGTTTCAGGTGTATTTTTATAATAATTCCAAAATATATATTTAAAGATTCAACAATGAATTATGTGTATGGATGGTTGTTTAATAATAAAATGTATTTTATATTACATTATTTATTGTTTTTATACATTTTATATGCTGGGGACAGAAATGGCACTCTTTCGGCGGAATCGCCCATAACAAAGAGTGAAAAAGGGGGGTCTGAATACTTTCTGTACCCACCGTATATATATATATATATATATATATATATATATAGAATATTAGACCTGTCAAATGGTTAATCACATTTATATTATACACTGCTCAAAAAAACTAAGGGAACACTTAAACAACACAATTTAACTCCAAGTCAATCACACTTCTTTGAAATCAAACTGCCCACTTAGGAAGCATCACTTATTTACAATGAATTTCACATGCTGTTGTGCAAATGGAATAGACAATAAACAATAGACACCCCCAATAAGGAGTGGTTTTGCAGGTGGTGACCACAGACCACTTCTCAGTTCTTATCCATTCTGGTTGATGTTTTGGTCACTTTTGAATGCTGGCGGTGCTTTAACTCTAGTGGTAGCATGAGTTGGAGTCTACAACCCTCACAAGTGGCTCAGGTAGAGCAGCTCATCCAGGATGGTACATCAATGTGAGCTGTGGCAAGAAGGTTTGCTGTGTCTGTCAGCATAGTGTCCAGACAATGGAAGCTCTACCAGGTGACAGGCCAGTACATGAGGAGATGTGGAAGAGGCCGGACTGCTACCTCCGCCTTTGTGCAAGTAGGAACAGAAGGAGCACTGCCAGAGCCTTGCAAAATGACCTCCAGCAGGCCACAAATGTTCATGTGTCTGCTCAAACAGCCATGAGGGTGGTATGAGAGCCTGATGTCCACAGGTGGAGGTTGTGCTTACAGCCCAACACCATGCAGGACGTTTGGCATTTGCCAGAGAACACAAAGATTGGCAAATTCACCACTGGCGCTGTGTGCTCTTCACAGATGAAAGCAGGTTCACACTGAGAACACGTGACAGGTATGGCAGAGGCTGGAGATGCCATGGAGAAAGTTCTGCTGCCTGCAACATCCTCCAGCATTTGCCAGTGAGTCAGTAATGGTGTGGTGTGGCATTTCTTTGGAGGGCTGCACAGCCCTCCATGTGCTCGCCAAAGGTAGCTTGACTGCCAAAGGTAGCTTGACTGCCTTGATGAGATCATCAGACCCCTTGTGAGATCATATGCCATTCAGTTGGTCTTGGGTTCCTCCTAATGCAAGACGATGCTAGACCTCATGTGCCAGCAGTTCCTGCAAAATGAAGGCATTGATGCTATGGACTGGCCCGCCTGTTCCGCAGACCTAAATCCAATTGAGCACATCTGGGACCATACACTAACAACACGTTGCACCACAGACTGTCCAGGAGTTGGCGGATGCTTTAGACCATCCACCAACTCATCAGGAGCATGCCCAGGCATTGTAAGGATGTCATACAGGCATGTGGAGGCCACACACACATTACTCAGTCTCATTTTGACTGGTTTTAAGGACATTACATCAAAGTTGAATCAGCCTGTAGTGTGTTATTCCACTTCAATTTTGAGTGTGACTCCAAATCCAGACCCCAATGGGTTAATAAATTTTATTTTTGTGTGATTTTGTTGTCAGTACAAAACCCAAATTCTCCCAGAATTTTATGTGACTTTCTGGGACAGTCTAGGCCCTCTGCTTTTTCATATGATTCAAGTCGCTGTCAAAAAAGGATCTTTTTCTAGAGATGTGAATATTGCAGTTATTTCACTTCTGCTCAAAAAAAGACAAGAACCCTAATGATTGCTCAAGTTATAGGCCTCTGTCCCTTCTAAATGCTGATTTGAAGATTTACGCCAAGTTGCTTGCGGGAGGGCTTCAACCGTTAAACTTGTTCTTGATTGTTTGATATAGCCAGGGGTTCTTGTCAGGGGTGTCTACTAAGTCCCTTTCTTTTTGCACTTTCGCTTGAGACACTAACACAGTCAATCCGCACAGATAAGATCATTATCCCAACAGCAATATATGGAACCAGTCAGCATATTTCATTTTTTTGAGCAGTGTATATAAATATATTCAATATATAAACAAGGCATTTATATATATAAAAAAATCATATATACATACACAAATACATGCATGTGTATTTAGTCTATCACTAAACTGTAAACCAAAATCATGTGGAATGATTTTAAAAGTTACCATCTCACCTGTGCAGAGAAGCCGCAGAAGAAGCCATACCAGAAGTGAACAAAGGTGAAGGTGAAGTTCTTGTAGAAGAAGTAGCGCAGAAACTTACACATGCGGAGATAGGACCAGCGGCCATGGACCAACAGGAGGCGCTGGAGGTAACGGAACTGAGCGAAGGAGAAGTCACTGGAGAGAACTGCCTGCATGCCCTCCTGCCCACTAATGCCAACGCCGATATGGGCAGCTGTAGAGGTCACGAGGAGTTGAAAGATTGTATACATTTTTGAACAGACAATATTGATAAGCGTTGATAAGCGATTACAAGGCTTAAGCCTAGACCTAGACTAAAATGCAAATCTGAGCTGTTTCAAGAAACTTGTTCTGATTGATCATAAAACATGTCAGTGACTTTGTTTTGTCTTAAGATACACACCAGTGATACTTTTTTTAAGGCAAGTTTATAAAAATTACTTAAATGTCTTAAATCAACTATTGCTAAGCCCTGTCAATGAAACCAGGCCATAATGTTTATATTGTAAAGTTCCCAGTTTGACACTGAGTGAATATAATCTTACTCATGTCAAATCTCTTAATGAGAAACACTCACTTTTGATCATGCTGACATCATTGGCGCCATCTCCAATAGCTAAAGTCACAGCTTTCTTGTGCTTCTTGACAAGTTCCACCACTTGAGCTTTCTGGAGAGGGGTGACCCTGCAACAGATGACCGTTTGGCACATACATGCAGTCCTCAAAAGCTCCAACTGCATGTCCTTCTCCAGAGCAAATGCCTGGGCACAGAATATCAGGGGATGCAAAGTTTAAAATCATTTTATTCTAATCAACTGTTAAGTATTGTTGAAGATGGGAGATAAATAAAACAATGTTAGATTTCTCATACCAGACTGTGGCCATTAATTACCAGTCCGTACTCTCCATCAACCTTCTCATCTTCCACCACCTGAGATTTTTTACCCAGAAATCTGCTCTTCTCAATGGGTGGCTCATCCCCTGATTCTGGTGACATCTTTTTCCTGGCATTCCTGAACATGGAGTATGGATCGCTTAATTTCAAACGTGATCCATTTGGTTTGGGAGAAGAAGAGACAGACGAAACTTACACAAGCTCCTCTCTCACTTCCTCTGCTGTGTTGGCGGCCACTATAAAGATCTCTTTCATTTCCTCGCGCAGCATATTGCAAGAATAACCAATGTTCTCAGCCGTCTCTGTGGAACAATGCAGTGGTGTGCATGAACAGTAGTGAAAACAGCAACTAGGCCAGCACCAGCAAAGAATGCTTAGCATCAATTTAAAGTTCAATTTGTGGCAAGTAAGTGAGTAAACTTACCCTGTTTGTCTCCTGTCAGCACCCAAATTTTAATGTCAGCTTTGGCAAGCTGCTCAATGGTCTGAGCCACGCCATCCTGAAGTTTATCCTCAACTGCAGAAGCACCAAGGAGCTGAATGCACACATAAACAAACTTCGCATAAGAAAGGAAACTCAGAAATAAGATAAGTGACTTACACTAAAGGAGGAACATAGAATAAAACCTCTTTTTACCAGTAAATCTTTCTCAATCTCTTCATAAATTGTGTCCAGTTTTGCTTCACGATCCTCCAGAGCGGTGCTGGCCTTATGGTGGCGTTCTCTCCAGTTCTCAAACTCATCTTCGTCTAAGTCTTTATAGGCCAAGGCCAAAGTTCTTAGACCCTCTCCAGCATATTCCTGGGATTGTGTTATTTGGACATGAGTAACTTGCACACACTCACACAATCTTATGGAACACACAAATGTTACTCACGTTAAGATGTTGTGTGGTGACCTCCATGAGTTTGGAGGATGATGGATGCAGCCTCTCATAGATAATTGTGTCGGCTCCCTTACAGTACAGTGTCAGCTTGCCCTCTGGATTACGAACTGAAGAACCACACTTAAATTTAATTATAAATTTATAAAGACATTGTATTATTGAGTTTCTGAATGATTCCATGCTTATTTCAGAAGGGTATCAGCTCATGGTCTCACCAATAACAGACATCCTCTTGCGGACGTTGTTGAAGTCCAGCACTGCCAGTAGCTCGTAGGTGGTGGGCACTCCCATTTCCACCAGAGAGATGGTCTCTGGGGTACGAGAACGAAATACGAAGCCGAAATTTCTTGCTGCGGTGACCAAAGCCCCCTCGTCTGGAGACTGAGCCTGGTAAAATAGCTCTCCTGTGAAGAAACAAAATATAAAAATATAGAGAAACAAAGGTATGAGGTTGATTTATGGATAAGAAGTGGGTAAAAAAAATTTTTTTTTATTATAACTGCAGTAATGATGCTGAAAATTCAGCTTTGCATCACAGGAATAAATGTAATTTTAAACCATATTAAAACAGAAAACATTTATGTTAAATTGCAATAATATTTTATATTATTACTGTATTTTTGATTGAACAAATTAATACATTTTAATTTTGTGTTTATACAGAATATTATTTCAAATCAATATCTGCACTGCAGAAGGTTTTGACTGTATATATGTAATCTCTATATAAATATGTCGGCAATCTATTGTGAATAACTAATAGTGTTGCAGAGCATGCACTAGATGGCACTCACCTTCAGTTTTTTCCTCAGGCATGACAGTGTGGCAGAGTCCCAGCAGACGGAAGAAAGCCTGGACCTCTGGAGAGCCTGACTTTACTGCTTCCACCAGCTTGTGGTCATGGAAAATGAACTTTGGGTCAGCAAGAGAGTTCCAGGAGAAATCAACTTTCTCTGTCTTCTGTAAATAAGGAGGAACATAGAAAAAAATTGTAAGAAATTTTTTTTTTATTATTCCCAGGGAAGAGCAGAATCAAAATTTTAATGACTAATTACTAAAACAGATTTAGACTTCTCATGAAGACTGTGACAGTCATTGTGACACCTACCCTGGGCTTCCCTGTAGCATTTAAGTTATATATATTTTAAATGTTTTGATCACTAACCTCAGTGACTTCAACCCTCTGCCCAGCAAAGTCCACAACCTCACCTGAGGAACATAAAAACAGTTAAATTCTACCCTTTAGTTGAAATTGTTGACCCTTTGAGCTCTTACCATAGGATTTTCCATTGATGGAGCATCTGTTGAAGGTCATGATGTTCTGGGTTAAAGTTCCAGTCTTATCAGAGAAGATATATTTTATTTGACCCAGCTCTTCATTTAGAGTGGTCGTTCTGGCCTGGGCTGGTGTATCACTCTTGACGTGGTACATTTTACAATCCCAGTCAATGAAGTAACTGTTCCCCAGACGAAGGATCTCAACACTATTGAAAGGGCAAAAAAAAAAAAAAAATCACAAACATTTTTTCTAATTTTATACTGTTTTCTTTTATTACAAATGATAATATCAGCAAAATAGTTGTAACTTTTAATAAGAATAATTATCCCCAGTAAAGTATGAAGTACTGGATCTGTCCTAGGTCCTCTGCTATTTTAAATGTTGCCCCTTGGTAATCTTATTAGAAAATACGGCATTAGTTTCTATTGCTATGATCCTCAATTATATATCAGAGTGTGTTATTTTTTAGCTTGGGTTGAAAAAATCATGTTTGCTTGAATGGATCAGCAGCTACGCTAATTTTATCTCCATTTGTTTCTGTGTTTCTGCCTCAGACTCGATCCAACCGTTAAATAATCTGATATACCTGAACACATGTGACAAGATGATGTCAACCCCTGAGAGGATGCCAACCCTCAGACAACACACAGAATTACCGATTCAAAATGACCATTTTGCCACAAGTTAAATATATCAAGTTTCTACAATATATAATATATAACATATTATAGAAAACTTAATTTCCTGTAAAGCTGCTCTGCATTGATTTGTATCGCAAAAAAAAAAACTAAATAGAATTAAACTGAATTTGAAAGTTTTACAACTGTATTTGGTAGTATTTAAATATCTTTCTTATTGAGTATCATAACCTATTCTATTTTGCATTGTTTAAAATCAAATGCTGAGAATGTTGGTCAACAAACAATTTTGGTACCTTCTTTCTTTCTTCAAAATATCTGACAATGTTCCAGACAAGAAAAAAAGTCACACGTTTGGAATGACATGGTGAATAAATAATGACAGAGTTTTCATTTTCCACGTATTAAAGAATGTAAATGTATATAAGAAAATGTTCATGTAATATAAGTTATTACAACATCTGACCTGACATAGAGAGAGATGGGAACCACAGTGTTGAGGATGATGACATAGGACCAGAAAGTGAGAAATGCTGAGAGAGATGCGTTCGCCCCGTCAGCCCTGGGAAGGAAAGTAATAAAGGAATTCCCTTCTTGGTATTCCCAAATGGCATTCCCAATGGACAAGATGGTGCACATGAAGGCCAGAAAACCAAAAATCTAACAAACAAATAAAAAGGATGTGAAATTTTTTTTTTTATTACATTTATTACTTATTTTATTACTAAAACATTTTTGTGAATATAATTACACACATCTACAGTACTTACAAACATCACCAGGACATTCATGAGATGATCAATGCTGGTTCTCTTGAACACAGATTTGCCAGAGTTCTGCATGAGTTTTGTGTCAGGGCCTAAACAGATTTGAACAAAGCTTTTCAATAAAAAAAAAACCTGAATAAAGAGTTTCTAGATTATGATTAAGCACCTCCAAACACCACCAGGCCGAAGCACCAGTCTGTGTTTCTGAGGGTACATCCTCTGAGCAAAATCCTCTCGTTATCCAGAGCAAGTGTCTCTCCTCTCACTGTAAGAGTTCCTGTGAACTTATCCAGACGGTTGTTTGGAGACTCACAGTGCACCTCTCCTGAGATACACAATATTGATATACTCATGTTATATATAAAGGGTTCTAAACAGCGGGCATGCTTTTATGCTGTTCACTATGAGTAATACCCTAGAAACCACTCAGAACACCTTAGAAACCACTTAGCAATACCCTAGCAACCTGACATTGCACAGTTTTTTGCTGCTTATGTGCATCTGTTGCTTACCATTGAATGTTGCTAGTTTCTGGATGTCATTGCCCAGGTCTCCTGTGATTGTCAGAGCCTGTTTCACCTTCAGGTTGGTCTCCCTGTGACAGACAAGGAAAAAGAGAAAGACGATGGCTCTGGTACACAATGATAACAGAGGGACAATTTCATGTTTGCATCCACATGCTTACATACTAACCCGTCCAGCTCAGCCGTCTCAATATAGATGAGGTTGAGAGGTTCACTACTAGAGAGTAACAACAAATCCGCCTGTAGTACAGGAAACAATAAAGGTTAATTTCTAAGTTGATTATATACTGTAGTAAATAATGACTGTAACCAGACAGTTCATGATATTGCAATCAATCGATCACTTTTATTTATATAGTGCTTTTAACAATACAGATTGTAGCAAAGCACTGAACATTATCAAATAGAGTGATGGTAATATTTATTTATTAACTTTATGTCATAAATACATGGTGTAATTACAGATACATGTGCATTTGTTGCAGTCCTACAGCAATATGCCCTTTTTGCAAATTTCTCTCACCGATTTGCATATTTACAGATTTGGTGTGCAAATTTATATTTAAATATATATTTATATTTAATTTTCTTTAATCTTTTCTTCACTGTTCCAGAAACATCATCAGGCAGTTTTTGTGCCATATGTTTGTTTATTATATGTTTGAAGTGTTGTATAGTGTTGCATCAATAGGCATACTATAAACTTACTGTGACAAACTCATTGTTTTCCAGCTTGACAATGTCACCCACTTGAACATTCATCCATTTTTCACTCTTCAACCTGTTTAAAACCATGACTTTTTATTTATCACAAATTTGTTTTGGAAAATGCATTCGGTAAAAAGATAAAGTAACGTCAAATACACAGAGGTTGGACACTTACTCTCCATTAATGAGCACTTCTACTTTTCTGTTGTTCACATGTTTGTCATTCTTGTGTCTGGTCTGTGTTGTATGATGAACATGGAAACAAAAAGCAAGAGAGAGATCATATGAACGGACAGTCAAACACGTCATCTGTATTGAACATAGACAGGAAGTGGACTCACAATGTCATCAGAGAGATCTTTGGCTAGAGTTATAGAAAGCACCAGCAGCAGAGGAACTACAGTTGTGAACCAGGACAGAGACGAGATTTGAGGAATCAGCTGTGCAACACAAACACGGTAAAGCCTGTTAGGATTGTTCTTATTGTGTAAGGCTTCTTATATGCTTTTTCAAAAATTGTAATTGCTGTAATAATGTGATAAGACACCTGTAAGATGAGAAGAAAGACAAAGTAGGCATTGGCAAGTCTTTGAAACTGCTCAAACAGATTGAGAGGGAGGAAGGTAAACACGTTGTACTTGGATGTTTTGATGGCATTGTTCTGAAAGGACACATATAACCAAAAAAAAAAATGCTCACAATATGCTCCAAAAAAGATGTTGCATTTAAAATATATTAGTACTTTCCTACTCACAGCATAATTAAACGACAGGTTAAATTCCCTGTCATTAGCTCGCAAATGCCTCTCCTCTGAGGAAATAAAATGCGAAAACACAGCATAATTGAGCAACAAGAAAACAGGCTTTTTTCAGGCTTTAAGCTGTGTTCGGTGTAGTAAGTTACAGCAAGTTACCTTCTACTTTTTTTTCCTTTAGGTTAATTCCACACGCAGACAGCAGGGAGCCCATGTTTCTCTGATCACATCATCACGCTGATAAAGAGAAACCAACCATAAAAAGGGTTTTGATGTTTTAAGAAACAAAAATAAAATAACAATCATTCAATGAATCAATAAATGTATTTATTAGAATGTAATTATTTAATAAAAATAAATAAATAAATATGAAGAAAAATACAAAAACCAAACATAAATGATTTTAGATATTTTCTGGAGTAAAGAACTATGTAATCATAAGGACTAGTTGAAATGTATCCAACATATTGTGTAACTATCTATGACTTATGTATTTGATTTGTAATGGCCATCATTGTTTAAATTGTCTTATGTAAGGTGACAGCCAGGGAAGCTAGATATTACAGATAGTTTTGTTTTTTTTTTAAGTATTTGTCATTAATGAATTGCATAAAGTGTGTTTTATATCATACAAATGAACCTTTAAGTAAAAAGAAAAAAATGTAAAAATTTACGTTTGACCTATAATTTACTGTTCTAGAGTTTTCTGTAGGTTCATTAGTCCTAGATGAATTAGGCAAGAAGCAAGTCTATGTTACAGTTCCTCCTTCAAAGCATTGAAATCAGCCAAACTGCAGGTTGGATTGAGCCTGATCATAATGCATTATGATATCTTTCTGTTAGAGTCTAGCTGTGGTTAATGATAAACCGGCAGAAAGTTCAGTGTATTTTACAGCTCTTGTCTTATCAGCACAGGCTATTGATGAGAGGTGCATGTATTTGCACATATAGGCCTTCTCGTGCTTCCTGATCTTACAGATTCACCTCACAGCCATTTTTAGAGACATTACCCTTTGTTAATAAAGCAATACTTCAGAGATCTTAAATAAGTAATTATTGTAATTGCTGTTAGATGACAGATGATTCGATTTTTATCTACATGTAAAAAAAAAAAAAAAGAATAATTATACAAAACAACTGCATCTCAAAAGGATATTTTGTATCTAAAATGAGTTATAATCCCAAATAGAAATTAGGGATGTTAGTGAGAAATGTTGTATATGGCTGCTCATAACCCTGAACATTATACCACACTCACATACTGTACCTTCACTCTTTATCTAATCTAATATTATCATTACCCATCTTAAACAACTGGGATCGCTCAAAAGTCAACATATCGCCAACGCCCATTAAAAGAGTCACTGTAAAGTATCAAAAACTAAACATTTAAAGTTAAAAAAAAAAAATATGTAACATCCTTTTAAATGCAAGATCTCTGAAGTCTGAAGAGTGTTGATTTTTCAAAATCAATATAATCAGGTATTGTTATTTTTATTAATATATTTTTCTAAGATTTAAGATTTCTTTAAAACTTAAAGCTATTTTATTAACATAAAATATCATGCATGTTTCAGGCATTTCTGATGAAGTGATGAAAGGTATTGCTAGGGCTGTATAATTTATGACATGTTAATAAGCCAACAGACTTAAGATAAAAGTTATTTGCTTAATATTTTTACACATAATATGTAATTCTGCTTAATATGAAACAATGCAATATACTAAATAACATAAAATAGCATAACACATAACTAACAACAAAAACCATGTTAATAAAACAAATGTGATTGGTCAAATAGGAAAGGCCTACTATGCAATAAATACTATGTACTGACATGTAAACATAGAACGCAACAACTTACTATTAAATCACATGTATCATAATTATATATTTAGATATCTAGAAATTAGTCATTTCATGGTAAGGTAGACAGGTTTTTACAGTAGCAATTCTGAACATCATGTTCCTGTTCAACTTTTTTCTTTTCTCTCTTACAACTGTAACTGTAACAATCTATCGGTGTGATTCGTGGTCCACATTGACTAGAAACATTCAATGACCATAACTAATGTTGGCGGCAAATGGTCGTACAGGGACTCGCCATTTGTATTCAAGAGTCAACAAGGAAAATCACACGCCCTTAAACACATTCCGTCTCCTTAACACTTCACATTTGACAAATCTACACTCCCCTCTCTCTCCATTTATACTGAAACGGTGTGATATGTTATATGTTAACAGTAACATACTATTTTTATTTTTTTTTTACATTTTTTACTTTGTATTGTGTACAAAGTATTTTTTATTTTTTACCTGAGCACTTCATCACAGGTTGCAAGTGCCTCTAGCTAGTGTCAATAAGTAACTCTACTTTAAGAGTAAAAAAGCTTCCTCTTCCATAAAAGACATTTTTAGAAGTATAATATACTCCCTTTCTTAGCTCACTACACATATATAAAATCAGAAAAGGTCAACAGCTTAGGGTGTCATACCTGAGTCAGACTTCTGCCGTCCAGGATCCCTAGAGAAACAGCAGTGTTTCAGAATAAACCACCAGCCCATAAACATGCCTGGTAAAGGACACACAGAACCTTACTACACTTCCCATAATGCAACATTAAAAGAGGCCCCTTCCTTAAAGTGCAGGTGAAAGTTAAGGGTGTAACCTGACGTCAGGATGTGGTTTCCAGGGCTGGGTGGAGCCAGCAGCTGCAGTTGTGGCCTAAGAAGAAGGTTAGTGATTGGACAATTGCGTGAGCTTGAAGGAAATAGAGGGATTTTACAGTATAGCACGTCCAGGGACAGACGGAAAGCAAACAGTGGATGATCTTTGGACTCTGGTGGGCTGGAAGAGGTAAGCTGGTAAAACAGTCAGATGAGGGAATGACGTGGACAGGTCACTCGAAACTGGCTGAAATTTGGTATCATGTAAAATCCTTCCAATCTGAACATGATTTGCATCATTAAACTCTGTTCAGGTTGCTGAAATGGACTTGGATTTAAAGCAATGGCATGGAAGAACCATTTTGTGTTCTCCATAGAATCTTTTCGTGAGCTTTTTTCCCTTAGCATGAAGAACTTTTTAAAAATCTTAAGAGCTTTTCTTTAATATAGAGAATTTAAAAATTTGCCTGGACGTTAAAGACCTACTTTTTAAGAGGGTAGCTCAAATTTGGACAGATATGAATAACTTTATTGCTGAACAATGAATAATGTAGGATAATGACGGAGATATTGCAGAGATCTCTTAGTACAGGCTATCAAAACACTACAAAAATAGGCCACGCGTGTGGCATACTATGTCACACGTCAGCTGCAGGAAAGGGCTATTTTATTATCGCTTTTGTAGATATAGCCAACAAATAGGGCAGAGAATCAACACAGTGTTGAGAGAATAGGGAAATGTTGCATCCTAGATTAAGATAACAATTTCCCAAATGAGAACCATAGCTCAGTGTCAAAAACAAATTTGGCACAGAAATGCACATTTTTATTTTTTTAATTTTTAACCTGTATGGTCTGTGAATGACAAAAAATAGTTTAGCAGGTTGTTCCTGCAGGTAAATGGAAAAAAAAAGCATTTCATATCAGTAGTGTGCTGTATTTTACAATAAGTCTTTTCAAGTCATGCAGGTCTGTGTGTCATTAATTTTACTGTAGTTTAAATTGTGCATTTTAAAATCAAATTTGAGAGTGAAAGCTTATTACTAACGTTTCAGTGAATTGTTTTTTATTTTCTCTACAAAATAACATCAAACCAGCTTAAAACATTAGTTTTAGAGACTTTATGTAGAAATTCATTTGTTGGAGTGTGCACACATACATTTTAATAACACATTTTTCCTTGTCAGTGACTGTGTACAATACTAATATAACTTCAAAAATGTGAGTAAACTCAGAAAAACTGAGTAAAGTCCCATACATGTGAGTATTAATTGTCAGTAGTGTTTCAAGAGTTTAAAAATAAAGTGAGAACTTCCACAGGTTGGCACAAGGAACGTGTATATTACAAAGAGTGACAGTTCCCTCCTAAAATACAGTTCAAACACTGCTGGTCTAAACAACGGTAACAGTATATAAAGTGACACAGAGTTAGAAGTGAGAAATGTACAGAAATAAATAACGGGTTCAACAGTCACAATAATGATTGGCAATATCAACATACATTTACATATTGGCAGTGTTTCGTGAGAAATACAATATTTATACAGTGAAATTTGGATTAACCAGGTGAGATGTTTTGCACAGGCAACAAATGGGGGACAAATCTAGAGTTACTGTCTTTTTCCTCTTTGTTTTTGCAGTCGTTTCTGGAAAAACAAAGCACAGCAGTATAAAATTCCTCAAAATGGAAAGAAAATAAATCAGACATTTAGAATGAAGAAACAGAGTAACAAGACGACTTCACAGAAAAAGGACACATTTTTACATAAAAAGGAAAAATTTTAAATCATTTAAATAGAAAATGACAGAACACATAAGGCCGCTTTGAAAAAAAAAAAAACATCTACTTATTATCTTTCATTGATCAGTGATCACATTTGAGCTTGATCTGATATTTGTTTACGTTCATTTTTTCTCTTCCCAGCTGATGCTGATAATTCAGCGCTTTCATTCCACTACGTAATGTATTGAAAAACATTAAACAACCCTCCATTAATTGCATTTTAGCTTCAATACTGTTAGATGATGCTGCATTGTCTTTTGTTGTGGGTGGTGAAGCAGGTGTAAATGTGAACTTGTGATTATTGCTGCTACTGGTCATAGAGGATGGCTGAAGTACCGCTTGCTTTTAAAAATAAATGGTGACCATAAGAGGCAGAAGATCAGTGGGCTGAGGTGCAAACGGGTCATCCATTATCTGAGCGGTCACAAAGCCTGTAAGAAAGGCACACTTTCGGCTGACGGATGTGTCACGCTGTGAGCTGACTGAAATGGATTGAGGTGTATTTGATATCACTCTACAAACCCTCCCCCTTCCTGAAGTTGTCCATTTGGATTACTTTTTCTGGTTAATTCATGCAAACAATCACTCCACAACACTAAGTGAATGAGATCTGCCCCCTAGGACACAAACACTGCCTTCTTGAGCCACAATGTTCATAACAATCATAATCATTACATTTCAACTTGACACATTCACAGCATCAACAAAATAAGGCAATAAACACATGGCAAAAGGGGTGTTTACAGAGAATGTGTACTACTGGATGTGGAATATCTATTCTACAACAGACACTACCAAACTAATGACACAGCACACTCACAGTGCCATCTACTGGTTGCATATAAAGAACCTCAAGTCAGGATTGACACCATTTTTTCTTACAAACATATTTGTGAGGGATTTACTTTTTGCAATGATTATAAAATTAATCAAAATATCAAAAATGGATGCTTTCAACATAAAAAAAAAGTCAGAGTCACAGTTCAACTCCAAAGTAAAAAAAGTCTATTTAGTATATTTTAATAACATTTATCATAATTAAATATATATATATATATATATATATTTAATATACCAAACAATATGCATTTAAAAACATAGTACTTGCATATTAAATACATATTTACTGTATGACATTTTATTTACCCGTTTTAAAAAAAAAAAAATCCATACGATTCTTTGTAAAACAATTATTAAAATAGAGAGTTTTAGGGGGAAATTAACATAAAGGCCAAGAAAATAATTCCAAATGTAAGAAAAAAAACTCTATTCATTATAAATATAATGTTGTATTTCTTATTTTATTTATTTAATGTAATTAATTCCTTATTTTTATTATATTTAATGCCATGTTTAATTATTATTTTTGAGCTAAATGTTTTTAGATTCATCCATATCTAAAAAATATCCAATTGACAAAAAATAAATAAATAAATGAGACAGTTTTGGCACAATGCAACCATGTACTGTATGCCTATCCCTCACTAAAAGTATCTACCCTAACTTGGCTTTTGCTAGTTTGTTAGTGGCTGGATATGTGAGAGGTTTTTTATATCAATATATGGAATAAATATTGTGTTCAGCCTTTCTTCAGGATGACTCCCCCTCATCCACTGCTATACTAACAGTGTTCTTTATAAAACATGTCACATAGCCTCTCGTGTCGCTGAAAGCCCTTCTCAGTGGATGTCAGTGGGCAGCAAAAACATTGGTGTGGACACAAAAAGGTGACAGTGTTGACGTCTGTCCAAAACATACGAGTCTAAGATTGTCTTCTGCTGTAGAACATCTTCACCTTCCCTCCTCTGCCAAGCGCGTCTCAGATTTGAGTTTAACAAACTCTTTAGCCACCTCGTCACCTGAGCGCTGGGAGAGGATGCGCATGACAGTGAGACCCGTGTCATCAATGTGTATCCGTGGGCCCAGTGGACACCAGCAGGCGCAGCTGGCCCTCGGAGCGACATCACGCAGCTGTATGACGGCGATACCGACCACACGGTCCGCACGGCCGAAGCAGTAGTCCTTCACACACACCTGCAGCTCATAACACTCCGGCCCATCCTCGTTCCCAAGAATACTGCACAGAGAGAGAGAGAGAGAGGTGCAAGTATGATTCACTAGTAGTCACTCTCTCTTTAAAAATCTTGATGTAGTAATGAATGCATGGTTAAATTCTTGCTGATACACAAAATATTTGAAAACAATACATTAAAATATATAGAATTGTGTCAGAAAAAAAACAATAAAAATTAAACTGAACAATTTAGTATTAGCAAATAAATATTTAATAATTCAATATTTATATTTCAAGTCTTTGATACAAGTGTACTGTATATGAGTATTTTATTTATTTATTTTTTATTGTAATAATTAATACACAATCATCTGTTTATATGTTTATCCATCTATTCATACACTCATTGGTTCATTTGTCCATTCACTTGTCTATCTGTTTATCCATACAACCACACATCTGTCTATATTTTCAGCCATCCTTCATTTCATCCACCTATCTGTTTATCCATCCACCCATCCATCCATAAATCCTAAATCTATTTGTTCATCCACCTATCCACCCATTCATCTATCTGTTCATCCACCCATCCATCCATCCATCCATCCACCCACCTGTCTATTTAGCTACACATTGACCTATTTGTTCAACCATTCATCCACCTGTGTACATCCATCCATCCGTCCACCTAACTATCCATCCATCTATGAGTTCATCCATCTGTTCATTCATCTGTCTCTCCATCCATCAATCTGCCTATCTCACATATCATTGTTTAATGTACTGTTATTCATTAATCTCATTAGTTGTGAATGGCTAGATTGCACTCACAAATGGAAGGTCTCGTTGAATTTGGGCGCCCAGCTATTGTTCTTCGATTTGGTGGTGAACTTGCGCTTCTTGTCGCTGAGATGAGGGCCAATCATGGTGACTTCCACAAATGGCCGGAACATCCCAGATGTCTGCCACTTCAGATCATTAGCAGCCACAACTAGAAACAAAGCAATGTTATTCAACAATCAGATACAAATCAAATACACCTGTCGGACAGATAAAGCTGGCTTAAACATGATAAAATACAATCAGACTTACCTTTAACTGTAACTTTATGCTCTCCTGTGCCTGGGTGAGTGAAGAGGTCGATCTGTATGGATACTTCCCCTACTGGTTTATCAACTCCTGAGCCTACACACAATCACACACAATACACACATTACATAGTTATTAAAAAAAGTGACATTCCATAGACTACTGCTCATTTTATACTGAGCTATTTAAAAATACTGCAATCCTAACCCTTAAAGAGAATATACTGCATTTCAACAATAATAATAAAAAAAGGTTTTATCATCCCGTTACAAATGAAAATGTTGTTAAATGTCGCCTGAAGGAAAACTGGTTTACTGTAGCTCACTTTTAGATACAAATCGGTCCCCAAATGATACACACACAACGTAGATCACAAGGCCTCACATGCATGGTGGAGCTTTTAAGAAAAATGTACCAGCTGGGTCTGTGTCCAAGAATTTACAGAAAATAGGAAGTAATGACACAGTGGGAACTCATTGGGTGAAGAAATGTGGAATGTTTTGTGGCTTTTAATCAACATTAGTATTGAGGTTATCTAGTGTGTTTAAATTATATAAAATATATATATATATATATATATATGTGTATGTGTGTGGATTTTTTTTAACAACATATCTTTTCCAGGACAACAGACATTTTGACAAGTTATTTACAGTATGTTAATTTCAAGGGGTCTTTTAATGCTTTTAATGTAAAACAATATTACTTTAATTTAAGTTTGAGATAAAACATGACAAGGTGACTGAGAATTACCACATCAGAGAACTAAAAAAACCCTAAAACACAAATAGGAACAGATCTGGAGAGGGGGCTGTGGTTATTCAGGAGAGGGTACTTTGGTCTCAGAGAATCTGTGGTGACCTACCCCTAGACGGCTGAATTTTCTCACTAGGTGTTATCCTCATACCCTTTCCATTATGCACTTAAGGTAGAGACAGAAGCAGAAAAGCATTGGAAGAGACAAAGTTCAGAAGCAAAGCATTAAAAACAAGACAGAGAACTGTAACAACAGAAGATAAACATGGACAGTAGACACAAGGAGTAAGAGACAGATAGCTTGAAGAAGAGAAAGTTTCAGTACAAAAAAAAATACACAAATGTACAGTATCCACAGCTCAATTCTGCCATCTAGTGTATTGTTTTCCAAACTGTAGTAGATCAAATTATATGAATTGAAGGAATTAGAATAGAAAATTAAATTTTATGTTCCAAAGAAGAAAGAAAGTCATGCAGGTTGATGACTAAATGGGAGTGGGCGTGTTACCTTGAGCATGCTGAGTAGTCACAAACGTCTTGATAAGTGTGTCAGTGGTCTGGGTATAGAGGGACAGTGCATGTCTCAGAGAAGACAGTTCAGGACTCTTCTCCAGGAAGGCCTTCTTCAAACCGTTTCCTCCAGCGTGGAAGTATTGCTGCAGTGCATAGCAAATCATCAAATATTAATTCTGTGCACATCACAGCTATGAAACAACATGAACATTTTTACTTGATTTATACCTTTATGGTCTCGAGGGCCACATCCATGACAGCACACTGCTTTGGCGTCAAGCTTTTAGCGTCACCAGACATGTGATCCTACAGAACCAAATAACATTTAATAACAAAAGTCATGTCAGAAATACAGAAAAATTCTGGCCCAGGTTTGATGGGGCATTTTGTGTACAAGCATGTGGTTTTAAGCATGTAATTGTACAGAAACATGTAGATAGAATTTAAACTGAGGCTCTTCATCTATATTCTCTTGCTGAGCTCTGAGCTGGTTTAAAGAGATCATAGTCCAGATTAAACAAGCCTGGAGCGGTACCTTGAGTTTGGAGAGCTGACCCAGTTCTTTAGCTGCTGAAAAGATCATTCCCTGCCAGGAAGAGATAAAACCGTTACAGCATTGGAGTTGGCAAAGCAATCTTTACATGTAAAACATTTATAACTCTGTGTATTTCTTAAAGGAAACGCCAAAAAACACCCCAAAAGTGTTTTTAAGTCAATAGGTGTTTAGGGGTCAAGATAACATTGTTAAGGGCATTTTAAGCAGTTTTGTCTGGAAAAAATTACAATGTATTTAAGATTATAAAGGTCTTACAAAGGTGTCATTCCCCTGAGGAAGAATGATGGTCTTCTCAAGACTGTTCATCACAATTCTCCACAGCTCCTTCAGCACTCGCTTCAGGACGGTTTTCTCACACACCGAGGCAAACAGCATCAAACTGCCAGCAAGCACACACACAAATCAGGACAGGCTTCAGGTACAGTAAAAATAGTTTCTATACAGGAGAGGAGAGTTTTGCTCACTTTGCATCCAGGAAATCCATCAGTGGCCGCAGCATGTTATCGGAGTCAGCCTCCACCTGGTTGCGGTTGTTGGCGTTCACAGGTCCCTTGATCTGGTACAGCAGACTGGCCATCTGACGCATGCAGTCATCAATGCGGCTTTGGAAACTACAGAGGAAGATCAGAGTTCAGCCAGAAGAGGAAACATGCTAGACTGAAGTAAGAGTGGTTGAATGTAGATTACAGTAGGAGATTTTATTATTTAATCAACACAAAGATCTTGAGATATGACGCCAGTCAGAGTAAAACCCACATTAATTTCAAGAGAACCGAAGCTACAGTACAGAATGATGTCATACATATGTTTAACTTAATTGCAGAAGTGGATGGGTCTAATGAAACCTATCAAGAAATTTGTGTGGCGAAAATAAAACCTGATTGTCTGAGTTTTCTTAATTGTTTTTATCTCAATTAGCCTCCTCTCAGATTCTATTAATTCAAATAATAAAAATGTATAATTATAATCATGAATGTATTGATATTTATTATGCTTATTCATTCATTTTTAGTGTTTATATCAGTATGTTGATAATAAAAATACTCTATTGCAGTAATAAAAATCACCACTGTGAATTACACAAATAACAGCACAAATGGAAATAATAATTTTCATTAAGGTGACACTCCTCCCAATTATCATTAAGATAATTAATGATGGGGCAGTTGTGGCCTAATGGATAGGGAGAGTGAATTCCCAACAGTCTCTCCACCTTCAATACCATGACCAATTTTTTGTTGTGGGTTTTATAATCTGTACATTTTCATGTGATTAATCTATACGTGTATGATATACTGTATAAACACTGACGTGTTTCCAAAGGTGCTGCTCAGCTCATCCAAGACGTTGTTCAGCTTGACCTGAAGATCGTTCAGGATGTCACTGGCCTCTGTGTCCAACTGCAGAATGAGAAACGCACACAAACAGCTCTTATTAGTTCAGAGGTTCTCCACCATCACATTATTTCAACAAACATCACTTCATCCATCACTCATGTGATGAACAGTTCAGAGGGGGTGAAAATACCAGTTTACAGTGATGGGGCAAAACAGACTGTAAAATCCACACAGTCTGACTGAGAGGAGGAAGGGGAAAATGAAGAAAGACCACACTGGAGTCCTCTACTGTATAAGTGCTCTGTTCATGAGCTCTCAAAACACAAATGTAATGTATTGTATAACCACACAGGCTGTGCAACCCACCTGTTTACTGCTGACCGCCACCTTCAGAAAGAGCAAAGTAAAGGAATGTTTCACTTTTAGTCATTTCAACAACCATGTCACAACCCGATAAAATAACCAGACTAATGAGCAGGAGTGAGGGAGGGAGGAGCTATGGGTTTAGTTATTCTGGTATACTACAAAATAATAGTACTATTGTGTGTACTGCAGATGCAATACTGCTGCCCTCGTGTTCGCCCACCTATACGCAAAACTTAGGGTCATTTGAATACAACCATCCTATTGGCCCAAAGTACAAACCACAATCAGCCAGTCACTTAACATTCAGCATTTGGTCATGTTTATGAACAACCTCTCATTCTTTCAGTGAAATAGATATTTTTCTTGATTTCTGGACCAATAGGAATGCTGAGACACAAGCTGGATCTACAAAAGTGATTGACTGAATAGATATTAAATGACATGTTGAAGAACACAGGAGTGAGAAACAAGTTTGCGTCTCACCTTCTGCTCCCTATCTGCTTCCTCAGGCTTTTCATAGATATCAAAAACAGTGTATAATTACGTATCAATGGGCAAAAAAAGTACATTTATATTTAAATTAAGGGAAAAATTAATCACTTTCTGACTCAAGGAATACACACCTTGTCCTCTGAGATGTCCATCTATGGGCAGGTTTGAGGAAAAAAGGTTATATCAAAATCTGTTTCTATATGTCAGTTACTCAAATATAAATATACAATAAAACTGTGCTGTACAGGGGGGCAACACTAGAGTGATGGTGAATATATATATATATATATATATATATATACACAGGTGCTGGTCATATAACTAGAATATCTTCAAAATCTCCAAAACCCCATCCGTGAGAGAATGGAGAAGAAAAAAAACCGCTGTTGGGGCCAGTTCTCCTCTGGTCGGATGCCCAGCACCTAATTTCCAGTTCAATATTAAGCACATGTCAGATTGTGCAAAGGACTTGTATTTCACTAATTCCATTTAAGAAGTGAAACTTGTATAATGTATAGCCTACATTCATTCCACACAGACTGATATATTTAAAGTGTTTATTTATTTTAATTTTGATGATTATAACTGATAACTTATGAAAACCCCAAATTCACTATCTCAGAAAATTTGAATATCACTTAAGACCAATTAAAAGAAAGGATCCAATTAAAAGAAAGAATCTTGGCCAACTGAAAAGTATGAGCATGTACAGTACAGCACTCAGTACTTAGCTGGGTCTCCTTTTGCCTGAATTACTGCAGCAATGCGGCGTGGCATGGAATCGACCAGTCTGTGGCACTGATCAGGTGTTATAAGAGCCCATGTTGCTCTGATAGTGGCCTTCAGCTCTTCTGCATTGTTGGGTCTGTCATATCACATCTTCCTCTTCACAATACCCCATAGATTTTCTATGGGGTTAAGGTCAAGCGAGTTTGCTGGCCAATTAAGAGCAGGGATATCATGGTCCTTAAACCAGGTACTGGTAGCTTTGGCACTGTGTGCAGGTGCCAAGTCCTGTTGGAAAATGAAATCTGCATCTCCATAAATTTGGTCAACAGCAGGAAGCATGAAGTGCTCTAAAACGTCCTGGTATACAACTGCGTTGACCTTGGACCTCAGAAAACACAGTGGACCAACACCAGCAGATAACATGGCACCCCAAACCATCACTGATTGTGGAAACTTTACACTGGACCTCAAGCAATGTGGATTCTGTGCCTCTTCTCTCTTCCTCCAAACTCTAGGACCCTGATTTCCAAAGGAAATGCAAAATTTACTTTCATCAGAGAACATAACTTTGGACCACTTAGCAGCAGTCCGGTCCTTCTTGTCTTTAGCCCAGGTGAGATGCTTTTGATGCTGTCTGTTGTTAAAGAGTGGCTTGACACAAGAAATGCGACAGCTGAAACTTATGTCTTGCACATGTCTGTGCGTAGTGCTTCTTGAAGCACTGACTCCAGCTGCAGTCCACTCTTTGTGAATCTCCCCCACATTATTGAATGGGCTGTGTTTCAGAGTTCCCTCCAGGGTGCAGTTATCCCTATTGCTTGTACACTTTGTTCTACCACATCTTTCCTTCCCTTCACCTCTCTATTAATGTGCTTGGACACAGAGCTCTGTGAATAGCCAGACTCTTTTGCAATTACCTTTGTGTCTTGCCCTCCTTGTGCAAGGTGTCAATGGTCGTCTTTTGGACAACTGTCAGCAGTCTTCCCCATGATTGTGTATCCTACAGAACTAGACTGAGAGACCATTTAAAGGCCTTTGCAGCTGTTTTGAGTTAATTAGCTGATTAGAGTGTGGCCCCAGGTATCTTCAATACCGAACCTTTTCACAATATTAAAATTTTCTGAGATACTGAATTTGGGGTTTTCAATAGTTGTCAGTTCTAATCATCAAAATTAAAAGAAACAAACACTTGGAATATATCAGTCTGTGTGGAATGAATGTATACATTATACAAGTTTCACTTGTTGAATGGAATTAGTGAAATAAATCAACTTTTTGAAGATATTCTAAAAGGACACTTTCTATGAACGGTACAGAATAGAATAGAATAGAATTTAGCCTCATGCGGTTAAAGAAAACACTGTTTTTTTATTTTATTAATTCTTTTTGGGTTTGCAATATTTAGGAAAAATATACCATTCAAACAATAAAAACAAAGTTTTTGGGTGAACTATTTTCTTATTATGATTAAACCGTACACACACACACACACACAGACGAGAGGCAGATCAAGACATATTTTAAACTTTAATCATGCACACACTATCAAACTCTCTCTCAATCACTACTATACAGTCTCTCACACACCATCAACACTTTCACACATACCATCAAACTCTCTCGCGCACACTACCACACACGCATAAACATTTATAAATTATATGTTTTTCTCCAATGCATGTTGGCTACAATTATTGGCATTATTGGAAAAAACAGGGATTAAAAGAAAAGCCCATGCCCACTTTTAAATATACAGTTTGATCTTTAAGGTTGTTGGCCTGTTTTTCTGCCAGAGGTCCTGGGCATCTTTCTCTCAAATACCAACAGATAATACCAAGCTGACTGCCTCTGTTAGAAATCGTATAATGGGCCATGGTTGAATCGTCTACTGGGACAATAATCCAAAACAAACATCAAAATGGGTCACTGAGCACAAAATAAAGCTTTTGCAATGGCTATCCTAGTCCTCTGACCTAAACCCTATAGAAAATGAGTGAGGTGAACTAAAGACGAGAAGCACCAACATGGATCTGGTATTCTGAAGGATCTGGAGAGATTCTGCATGAAGGAATGGTCTCTGGTTTCTTATCAGGTGTTCTCCAAACTCTTCAGGCATTACAGAAGAAAACTCAGGATGCTATCTTGGGAAAAGGACGTGGCAATAATTGGGTGCCAATAATTGTGGTCAATATCAAAAAAAAAAAAAAAACCTTAGTGACCCCAAACAGCAGAGTACATTAAATAAAAGCATAATATACTGTATAACTCTGGCTATTATTTATTAAACCTTTATTGATAGGAAATTTAGTCTGTACGCTGACTGTCTGTTGCGGGTTGGAGATTTGTTGAGGGCATGAAGTGAAGTTCTCTCCTAAATATAATAAATTCTCCTATAAAACACAGACGTGAGATGAAGGTCACAGTGAGCCAGTGTTAAAGGGGCTGAGTCTCGGATGGGAGTTCACACACAGTTCAGAAAGGGCTAATCACTGGGACAGTGGCATGTCTGTGGGCTGCAATGGGGCGCTTGGGAAATGGTTGGATTAAAAGGACAATAACAGATGAAACACAACCATGAATCCAGCATTGATGAGCCCAAAAACAAACCTCCTGTAACTCGTCCTCCTCATCCTCACTCTCTTCCAGCTGAGGACAGAAGCCACATCATACAGTCAGACTGAAGCTAATGTGTGCCACCATACAAATATGAGCCTGTCTAAGTAGCACCTATCCAGTGTGCTGTTGAGATATCTGACCAGCAGATGTCCTTGAAGAGTATTTGAGATTTGATTCTGGTCCTTTTCTGACATAAATACTTTCTAAAAAATAAAACATCTGATTTTTTTTCTTTATGATACTTCTCAAGTACATTTATCAGGTTTTAATAAAGGTTTCTTTTTTTTTACTAAAAAAATCTGGTTAAAATTCTATTAAATTGTATTTGTTTTGTACTTTTCCTATTTAAGCACATATCTGATATGCATTTTTACTTGCCTTGTTTTAAGAGTGTTGTAGGGAAAAAGTATTGAAAAAATACTTCACCCAAAAATCTAAATTCTGACATTTACTCACCCTCGATTAGTTCCACATCTGTATGAATTTCTTTGTTCAGCCGAACAAAACGGAAGATATTTTGAAAAAGGTTTGTAACCAGGCTGTTCTGGATCACCATTGACATCCAAAGTAGGAAAAACTTGGTTGGACATAGTAGGAAATACCATGAAAGTTAATGGTGACCCAAACATCCTGGTTACAAACTTTCTTCAAAATATCTTCCTTTGTGTTCATCAGAACAAAGAAATTCATACAGATTTGGAACTACTCAAGGGAAATGATGATGACTTTTCATTTTTGGGTGAACTATTCCTTTTTTTTTTTTTTTTTCTCTCTCCTCTTTGCAATGTATAAACTATGGAAGCATGTTTCCGCCACTGAATAACAAATAAAATGGTAGTTGTAATATTTTTAATTCTGGTTAATTTTCTCGCAGTTCACATCTCCCAATTCTTTTTTTATGTCTGCATGATACAAACGCACGATTCTCATGTTTTTTTCTTTATTATAATTGTGATTATAATGCTAGAAACTCACAATTTTGAGGTATAAAGTCAAAATTGCAAAAAAAGTTGCAATTATCTTTTTTTGGGGGGGTTTTAATCAGTGGCAGAAATGGGCTTCCATAGATTATGCATTGGAAAATAATTCTTAATACATTTTTATTTTTAGAAGTTTAGAAAAACCAACTACAATCCCCTGATTTCAGAATTAGTCAGTTTTTTAACACAAAAACTGTGTTTGTTATTTACAAATGAAATCAAATAACAGTTTTAAACTACAACATTTCGTCAACTACAAAATCCTGTCTCTGACATTGTGATTTATCTGTCCTGCTGTCCAACAAATGTAAGAAAATAATAATGAAGTATTAGGTAAACAGAAAATAAACAGATCAGCAGTGTGGAGGATCCGATGTCACTGTCTCATGCACAGAAATGCACCCAAGACTTCACTGATCCTTTACTAATCAGCTTAAGACACAGACTCAACTAATGTCTAAACTCTCTCACACACACACACATAGAATCTCTCATCCTTCCTGAATGAACACAGCCAAACAAATCCAAAATCTCCTGATCCAACAGGGTTGATGACATCAGGGTCCTAATCGGTTTTTGCCAGGTGACGTCACACCTGAGAATCAACATGCATTTTGGGTATCGCCGCCATTTGTAAGGTATCAAAGCAGAGATGTTCGCAATACTCTTTGGTGTTAGTAGGAGAATGGTCTTATTCATTTGTTTCAAACATACGTTCTTAATGTGTTGAAGTCTGCAATAGTAAATTACATGATAGGAAAGAACAAAAACTCACCACGAAAGAAATATATTTTAGCCACTTTGGATGGCCTGGGTTGCAGCGGTGATATGCAAAATAGCATTTGCCAACATATCTTTGTTTATGTTCATTTACCCTTGTGTGTGCCTTTACTGCAGAGTTAAGCTCCGACCTTAATTGTTAATCACCAATGACAAATGATATAAATGATGGTTCCTAAAACAATTGCTGAGATTATCTTGGTACCATGCTTCTGTTTCTCCTGTATATTATGATTTAATCAGTTTACTGTACGGTTCTGTACACTTTCCGTTCACTGCTCGTTGCAACAATACCTTCAAAATGGCGCCTCGGTGACGTCACACATAATAAACAAAACAAAAATTCAATATACTGCAACACAAGCAACTACTGTACTCTACTTTCAAAACTATTTTCTTCATTTTATTTCTATGTAATTGCTTCAACTAGATTGGAGTTAGGGTGAATGGCTAGCGATGAGCTATTTAACACATCTAGTCTACTTGTACCCACCTCACTATCTTCCACATTTTCCTTGATAACCTGATTAATCACAGAAGAAAGTGTAATAATAAGCCTCTCAAAGCATCAGTGTCCACAGGTTTCCTTTAGGAACACACATACTTTTAAGATATGTGCATTTTGAGACTCTTGTCTACCCACCTCCTCTTCCCCCTCCTCCTTGTCCTCGGGGTCCACTATTGCATCCAACTTTATTTTAAAAAAAATAATGTAAATCACTTGCTTCATATTTTTCTACAGTCTGCAGTTTATGTCATCTATAAGTAAATTCGCACCTTCAGGTTCACAATGCTCAAAAACTACTCTACATGTCCTATCATCTAAAGAGATCTAAATTCTAGTCATACCCTGGCTTCCTCCATGGCAGTCTAAGGAGAAAAGACACAAATTCTGCTTTAACATCAGCCAAAATGCTAATGAATGCAATACAAGCCAAGCATAATGAAATTATCTAGTAAAATACAGTTGTGAAACCTTGTCTTGCCTAAATAAACCTACAAGCAAATCATCGACTGTATAAATGATAAAACAACAATGCTGCATCAAGCCCATTTGGATACAACAGGACAGTTCTCTTAATATGCTAAGAGAGACAACAGGCTGCTGATGTCCTCTGATGTCCCAGACAAATGAGGAGAGGACAAATGACTTTGCTTAGGGAAGGTCACCTTCCCCTGCTGCTCTCCTACCTGTTTGGCACCCATAGATTCAAACATCTTCTCAAGCTGGACACGCAACTGCTGGACATTATTCATCAAGACGCATGGCTGAGGAAAAAAAAGAGAAAAAACACACAGAGATCTATTAGAAAGGACGACAAAAAACATTAACATAGAGTGTAGTCAGTACACAGAAAGTGTTTTAAATGCAATCAGATATTTTAATATAAACAGGGTAAAATAAAATACAATAATTATTTTCAGATTTACTTCTTCAAAAATAAGTCAAAATATGTATAAATATAAACTACTAGCACACACACTTTTGCCTTATGTATTACATATCTATTATTAATAATATACTATATATATATATATATATAATATATATATATATATATTCATGTATCTTCACATATACATATTAGATGGTATATTATGTCATGTATACAAATATGTATACAGTCAAAATTGACTACTTCACCAATGAAAGAGCAAAGACAAAGAGACATTTATGAGACAAACTAATAGAAATGTCAGCCTTTACTTCCAGGAGAACAACTTACAATCTTCTCCTTATCACAATAGGACGGGAAGCTCTTCTTCAAAATAGCACTGTACTGTAGCAGAACTTTGTCAATGGTCTGTGAAAACAAATAAAATAAGAACTGAGCTTAACGTTTTTCAAAAGTTAAAATGTCTTGTAATAGCATTACCACAAACAAATGCAAAAGCAGGCTAACATTTCAGAAAATCTAGTAGAAACTCTCTGGGGCTCGTCTCTGCACTCAGCGCTTTGCGTTTGCTAGCATAAAACTGCTGGACAACAGCCCAATGAGCTCTCCACGTGTCTGATAAGGATTCTTGAGGGAGCTATGCATTTCTCTCAGAGAAGCTTGCCAGACTTAGTCTGGGGACTGACTGAAGCTTAATGGAAAGGGCTGCATTAAGCATTTTCATTTGATTACAATAGAAGCTCATTCTTTCAGACAAATGTTTTTGGTTCACTGATATTCTTCATTAGCTCCGCACTGAGATGCCCTTTGGCTAAAATGGGGCCATTCTCTCAGAAATCGCAGATAATTCTCAAAACAAGATAATATTCTGACAGCCAACATTTGTTGTGACATGAATCTATTTGTAATCGGATTAGGAGGGATGCAGGTCCACCTTGGCAAACCGTCGGCTGTAGAGGGCCATGACTTTGGGGTCGGGACACTCCAGTTTCTTGATGATCTCAAAGCTCTGGTTGAGCTGGGTGAAGACGTCCACCACCGAACAGGAGAAGAGAGCATGCTCTGAAGTCTGCTGGAACTGTAGAGGGGACAGAAGCCTGTTATTTAAAATCCATTTTCATTCAGTTTTGTGACAGGACAGGTCATCTTTTTTTATATAGCATAATTACTGGACAATTTTCCAATTGTCATGACAATCTCTCATCATGTAGGTTAGAGCAGGAAGAAACTTTTTTTTTACAGACGACCTAAATTTTTTCTTACTGCTCCTGAGACACTTGCAAATGGCAAAACTTTTAAACTGTTACACATTTCTGAAAAACAAAATGACCAGTTTGTGGACACAAGAGCATCGTAAAGGCTGAGAAACACTTCTGCGATGAGAACGATTAGAAGATAACAGGCTATTTGAGGAGAATTGAACTGAAAAAAATCTTACTCCATCTTTTTTATCTCTCTCCAGGGCTCCATGCATGAACTCCATGGACACATCCTCATTTTCATCCAGCCACTGCAACACAAACTGCTGGAACCACCTGGAAAAGGCAAGACATAATGTGAACAAACATCAAAAATGCTTTTACTTTGGAATGTGTTTAGTAAATGAGATGATGAAAAGCTCGCTCACGCAGGGTATTCGGGCACAACACCCTTGAAAGCTGGCAGATCCTTCACATATTCATTGTAGAGCCATTTGACCTTGAAGTGCAGGTTCATGTAGTCTGCACTCTTACACAGTCTGTGTTTTTCATGTTCTGTGGAATAAAAACACATGAATACAAACAACAACTGGTGGCAAAAAAAATCTAATCATCTCCAACATACCCAATCAATTAACCAAATTAGTACTGACCTTCCATGGCATACTTCATATCCTGAGAGAACTGATTCCACATGACCTCCGCACTCAACTTTCCCACATTCAGCTCCTGAGGAAACCTGTAAAGAAACAGGAACAAAGTGTCACATGATGGCAGGACAATAGAATTGGATAGAGTGTGTGCATTCATTTTTGTTTGCACACTTACTGGTTTAGGACTGGTGTATACGAGTTACGATCCTCCTCAATAATAGACACTATCAGCGTAATGAGTTTGGGCCAGAAATCTAAGTTCTTGATGCATGGGCCCTGATCTTCTGGGGTGCACTCCTCTTTATGCTGAGCAAAAAAAAAAGATAAAAAGAAAACATGTATCACTTGCTTGATTCACAGTAAAATAATCTCTTCAAATTATCATTTGAATTACATATGCATTCTAAAATGATCAAAAATGATTCTGCAATACTGTTTGGTGGAGCTTCTGGCCCTAAGATGACACACTAAAGCTTTAAATCTTGTGAGAATACAAACCATTACAGTCATTATTATTGTCTTACCGTATCTCCGATCTGAGGATACTGGCGACTGTACAGCTCTTGACAGTTGTTGAAGATGTAGTCATACGTGGAGTTGAGGCAGGCTTTGACACAGTCTCGCACAACCTGACTGGCTCTCGGAGGACTCTGCAGTTCCTGGACCTGTCCAGAGTGAGACAGCAGACAGTCTACAAGAAGAACAAATACAGATTGAGGATCAAAACACAAAACAGTTTTTTTTTCCCTTCGTGACCTTCATTCTGAAAAAGGTGATGCTGGTCAGGAGGTCCACTGTAGATTTGAGGTCCTGCAAACGCTCCTTACTGCTCGCAGGGAAGTTGTTCTGAGAAAGAGAAACATCACTGAGAATTACCAATCTAAGATCTAAAAAATATAAATGAAAAAACAGTTTATGCCAAAAAACTCACTCGATACATTGAGAGGTCAATGCGCAGGGAATTGTGCAGCTGATCCAACAGCTTGACAAACCTTTCTTTCTACAAGATGAGAGAAATTAAAAAGATTTTTAACCATCCAGTACAGTGACTGGAAATATTTAGCTAATGCATCTGGACACATAGGCTACACATAGAATGCAAAAGACCTATGGACAACTATGTACTAAGATACATTATGATGCTTTTTGGTCCTTTTTAGAGATTGATAATATGAATCGAAATACATTTTTTGCTGTCATACAGACTGAACAACAGGAGCTTGAGTAAATAATGATTTTGAGTCAACTAAAGCTCTAAGTGCTAATGACAACATGTCATTAACAAGTGCATTTTTCATAGGCGACTTACTGTAAGAATAACTTCAAACAACTGACACTGTTGTCTTGACATTATAATAACAGCTTGCAATTAGCTGAAGTGTTCTAATCCATAATGGTGATATTGAATCGTGCTGTACTTAGCTGGCCGGTCAATACAAGACAAAAAACCCCTGCCACAACAGACACCTCCTTTTACAAAATGGTCTTTCAATTTACTGATTGAACATGTTCACCGGTTTAGTGCTGACACAATGAAAGCATGTCTACTATTTATACGAAATGTCATCTCAATTAACTTACTATTCATTACTTCTTCCATTTACAGAGCTTTAGGGTGATCAGAAATTCAGAATATTGAAAGCATTTTCAGTGATTTTAGTTCAATGACAGCATTTTGTTTAAATAAGGTACAATTAAATTAAATATTTGGTGTGAACAGACCTTCAGAATAATCTAGATATTAGGCATGATACATTTGTGTCGAACCATCACTGTACGGGAATCCCGTACCGAGGTATGTACCAAACCGTGACATTTGTGTATTGTGTCACCCCTATATAGATATGTATGTGTCTTTACAATCTGCATGTTGTGTGATAGTTGAACATACCCCAAAGTTGGATGCAGCAAATCTGTCGCTGGCGGAGACATTGGTGGATGCAGTGGTGTGGGCGTAGTAGGCGTTGATGTTGGCCAGCAGGGTGCTCATCACAGCAGGGACCCCGGGACACATATACTTAGACGAGAGACATGCAAAGTGCCTGTATGCACAAAGAGGAAGAAGATGCAGAGGATAAATGTGCTTCAATTCAAGCACATCCACTATACAGCTAATCTGCGCAAAAAAGACAATCACTCCAAAACCTAGGTAGGCAGAACAAAAGCAGTTTCAAAAGCATTTTCATACTATCTTCAAAAATGCAGTATTCAGATCCTTTTGAAAGCAGCATCACATTTAATTTCTTTTAATCCCAGAATGCACTGAAACAAACCCTGTGAAAAAATATATCCAAGATGGCAAGCAAGGCAAGAGAAATGTAAATTAAAACAGTTCACTATAATTAAAATGCAATTAAATTACTAATTTATTAAATGCAATCAATAATATTTATGTATCGTACAGTTAGCAACATGCTAATGTTGCTAAGCTCACAAACTCTTCTAAAGTCATGTAGCTTTCCAAACAAGTAACTGATAAGCAGTTATTTTAGTATCACCAATATGATGTTGATATTAAAGTTGATATAGGTTTTGTTAAGATTTTGAATTTAATTAAATTTTTTCATTTTGTTTCTATTTTACGTTTTCAGTCATTTTGTTGCCCATTTCTATATTTTGTTTTAGTAGTTGTTTGTTTGGTTTTTTTTTTATATCTTATATAGTTTTTACTGGGTTTTAGCATAATTTACTTTTAGATATATATATATATATATATATATATTTGTTTTATGATTAGTTTTTGTTTTTAGTAAACATAGCAAAAAAGTTTAAAAAGGGCTAAATAAATTCATCAAAAGCAAAAGGCTGAACTGAGACAACCTCTACACTTATGGCTCTCACTCAGTGGCAATGGCGCTCTACAAAAGGTCTGTCTGAGGGGTGCCTACTTAAATCACTGCTGATTGGCTGGCTAGATGGATCTGTCATTGCTCCAACTGGCCTTGTGGCCCATTTGGTGTGAGATATGGCCGCTTGCGTGTGCTTTATATGAGTGATGTGCTCCGTTAATGAGCATCTCCTCACACTCCTGACGCCTGATCGAGACTGACTCACACTCAAGCCATTAACAATCACAGACATGAACAGCACTCAGGAGTTCATTTCTTTACTGCCCTTGCTAGTCAAAGATCCAGCCACTGCCATGAAGAAGACTACATTTATTCATCCCTCGCTCATCTTTACTGATTGGCAAAGTTCTTATAGTTAGGCTCTAATTTTTTAGATGCTAAACACTTGCAATAATGTCATGTTGTGTACCATTGCTTCAATATAACTATCGAGTAAAATGACTTACAATGTGTGCAAAAGCTAAAACTCTTGACTTTCTCAAGTTTATACAGTATGTAAAAAGCACACATTACATCTGTTCATCACATCAAGCAATCATCTCTTCACAAAACTTAGATTAAAGGGTCAGTTTAAAAAAAATATTACTACATGGCTTCATGAAATACTCTATTCTGATTGGTCAGTCGCCAAATTCCCAGGTTTGCTATTCCCATATAACAACCGGTAAAACTAATAACACAGGCTCATCTGGTACTACAAAAGTAATTATATCAATCTTGCTCTTGTTTGGTGCCGCCAAACAGTGGATAAAAGTAGTGATGGGTCATTCTTGAACGATGGTAATGTGACTCAGGAAGAATGAGTCATCTCCTGGGAGTGATTCGTTCAGTCGCGCATGCGCATTTGTGCAACATCATATAGTTTCTGTATTGAAATTATTGATTCACCTGTTCCGGGTACTGAGCCGGTAACTGCCAAGTGGTCAGGTGACAAAAGAACGAACGACTCAAACTCGAAGACTTGAGAGACAAACTAATCAATTCTTTTTCCGGCTTAGGCTGCATAGGTTAAGCTTATGGGGCTGTCACGTGATGAATGAACGGCTGGAACCTGAAAACTTGTCACATAAGAGGCGAGGTGAGCGAATCATTAAAGATCCAGGTAAACAATGAATTAATCTTTTTTATTTGTTTTTTTTTAAAGCATTATAGTTTTGTCTTGTTTTTAGTGTGATCAACGTTTGTGTAAGCTGTAGATGTGTTAGGGAGCAAACAGGTAACATTCATTACATTTTGCTAAAATGAACGAAATGAATGACATGACTCGAAAAAAGATTTCTTCATTTTGCTGAACAAGACTCAAAGGTCCGAGTCTGTAAAATGATCCAAACTTCCCATCACTAGATAAAAGACGACTCGACTGACCCCCCGGTTAAAACAATTATTTATTATTGTATTATATGATTTATTTATTGTTTTATTACTTACTTTCTAAGAAGACGTGTAATAAGAGGAATCGTGTACAGCCAGCAGGTCCGCTTTGCGTCTGTCTGCCGATAAGCCTGTCAGGCTTTATTCTGCGATAACAACTTGCTGGCTGTACATTATCCCTTACTTAATTACTTGATTAATTAGTCACCCTCGTGTCTTTTCCAAACCCGTAAGATTCATCTTCAGATCACAAATTAAGATATTTTTGATGAATTCTGTGAACCTTCCATGAAACCTAGTAGGGACATCGTTAAAATAATCCATGTGACATCAGTGGTTCAACTGTAGCAGAATCATCCACATCTGACATTTGGAACAACATGAGGGTTTGTTTGTTTCTTCATTAGAACAGATTTAGAGAAATGTAGCATTACATCACTTGCTTACCAATGGATCCTCTGCAGTGAATGAGTCCAAACACCTGATAAACACGTCACAATAATCCACACCACTCCAGTCCAACAATAAACATCTTGAGAAATGAAAAGCTCTTCATTCTGATGGCACCCATTCAGTGCAAATAATCCAAATCTTGGTTAACAATTCTTATATTGTTACAAACTGTAATGATTTCTAATGTTTGAAGATCTTTTCAGAATTTAAGAAAAAATAAAAATAAATAAATAAATAAAACAGTAAAAATGCATCAAAGAAAAACATATGGCAAGGTGGACAAAATTAAGATACAGTATTTGAAGACAACTGATGGTAGTATAGAGGGTGGACTAATACATACGTCATGGCCTGGTAGATGGATTCAATCCCATAGCGCATTGCAAATTCATCCACTATCTCTTGCGGCACATCGTCAAAGTACACCTTCCAGGCATCATCTCCACGGGCTTCTGGGATTTTCACCACACCCTGACCGAGGACATCTGTGATGTGATGAAAGAGGTTCTACGAGAAAGAACATTTTATTAGAACATAAATATTAGTGACTAAAAGACCAACATCCACTGACTGATAATAAGAGATCTGTACATGGTTAATGCAGACAGTCTGTGTATTGCTCTACCTCATGTAGACAGGTGTACTGGACGTGGTAGGGGGCCACTTTCTCTTCACCCTTAATTTCCACATTGATCTGAAGACGGATGGCACCAGAAACAGCTGACTTGTCCGTTCTTTTCTCTGTGGGGTGAGATATGTAGAATAATTACTATATGTGCAGACATATTAACCCAAGGGAACAGTGCAGTAAAAATAGTTGCTGAGGGTTAGATAGAATCTGAATGTGTGTGTGTGCCCACAATAAAACTACCTTGCCAAAGAACTCTGTTGTGTTGATTGCCAAGGGAATCTTTTTATTCACCTGATAATTTCTGGTATAATGAACAGGTTAGCCATTCACATTGACTATATTGAGAACTAAAAAGTTGGATTTAGTCATGTTGCGCATTTCAGTTCTACATAACTTTAGTTAAAGGAAGTAGTTTTTTTATATATTACAGTATTACTTATAAAAATTGTTGTGTAATTTTCTTCCTCAGAATTTTTTTCAATTTATCTTTAATTACAGTTTAAGTACAGTAATTTTAGTACTTAAACTTACTTTATTTCCAACATGTCCTCCAACTAATACGCTCGTATACTGTAGGTCGTTTCTACAATAGCAGTGAAATACGACCCATCAGAGCGTATACCATAATTGCACCCCTATCGAACCCAGGGGATGCATGCGCTAGTCAATCCCTATGAAACATGATTTTGCTGCCTTTTTGTAACGGGTAGGTTTAGGGATGGATTAGTGTAGTCATTCGTACAAATTACACCTACTAAAATACATTTTAATCACAGTGAGATCAGTGTGGAAAGTCCACATACTGCATTTAAACAAAACACGCAGATGCAATATAACAATGTCATTATTTTTACGCCAACTAGAGGGCACTTACCTTTAAAACGTAAATATAGGTAATAATAATACTGTACTTACAAAACGACCTATAGAGTCGTTTTTTGTTGGAGGACAGGCTGTTTATTTCAGTTTCATGCCATTTCTAAATTTAATATTTGTTAAGTTTTGTGTATGTGTGTGTGTGTGTGTTATGTGATGATAGGACAGTATATAAGACAGTAAGCAAAGGAGGAGAGAGAGCGGGGTTGAGAATGATGAGAAAAGGTCCACAAGTCGGGACTCGAACCCAGGAAAATTTGGGGCATAAATACAGAATGTGTGGCAGGGTTTGTACTTACAGACAATTTTCAGAATTTTTATTATTTTCATGTTTCATATTCAGCTTTTTTCTCTCTTTTTTTTTAATAGAAACACTGGGTTATTCTTTCCCTAAGCATTTCTCCTGACAGGCGAATTATTGGGATAATTTATATGTGCCGGCTAAGTGGCGAATTTCCAACTGGAGTGGGCTACATAATAATCAAGGAGGATATCTGCCTCAAAGGAAGGACGGAGAGAGAGAGAGAGAGAGAGAGAGGATGATACGGAGTGAGAAACAGACAAGAGGAATTACTACTATTGAGAATAATTGTTATAGCAGATGTGGTGGCCAAAGATTCAGAGGAAAAACAGAACAGCAGAAGGGACTGTACAAATGAGAACATTAGACAAATCAAAGAATAAACAAAGGCTAGATCACATCAGAATAATGGTGAAATGTGAAAAAAAACCAACAGCGAGAGATAGAAACAGAATTTGGTGTAGTGGATTTCATGGTTGGGACGTCCTGGAGGCCTCTGGGCTGCTGCACACTGGGGTAATTGGGCGAGAAGGGACATGCTGTCAGGTTTGAAGACATGGGTAATGGAGTATACACACAAATCTTAGAGGCATGGGCCACGTTCCACTTAGAGAGTGGTCTACACCATTCATCATCATGAGCAAGTCGCACAATTCAGTATAGTAGTGTTTTTTGTACTACAAATAACTAAAATACATTTGCATGATGTCAGAAGACTGTCAAACCAGATACTAATACTAACAAAGAAAACTGACATTATAAGGAATAGAGAAGTGTAAACATTTCTCAAAATTTCTCCAGAAGAAAATTGGAGGGAGGGCAGTGAACTGTCCCTACAACAAGTATATAAGTCAATGTGAACGTTTTGTGCTCTGTAAGTTCCTTGGGTTTAATATTTTAGCAACAAAAGAACCACTTTCCTTTTATAGAGAAGTCAAATCATTGCAGAGAGGTTCCCTACAAGGGACCAAACACAATAAAAAGATGCATCCAGCACACAGTGTAGTCTGAGGAGACGCTTGGCTCTTATGGCTAGTTTACACACAACACCAGCATGTACCAAATTTTGGAACAATATTATAATGGTTTCATTCCAACATTCTTAATCAAATAACTTTACAATGATTGAAACGCTGCCAGTTATTGGCACAGTGTGAACTAAATGGTTCAAGTTACATTCATGCATATTCATGCACTTCCCTGAACTTCAACATGATCGCAAAGAGATCAGGACAAGGTGAAGCCTGGACACGAAAGCTCAAAATAAATATACAAATAAGTAAAAACAATAAATAAATAAAACATACAAAGCACTACTTGAGGGCTTACCGAGGTTGTACCAGACGTCCATTTCCCCACTCAGTGTGCGAACCTCAATGATGCTTTGGCCCAGGAAGTCATCGGATTCTCTCTTCAAACGCTGCTTCACTCGTGACTTTATGTCATCGTCTTCATCCCAAACACGAACTTTGATGCGATCAGAGGAGTTGTGGCACTCACTGGAAGACAAAAAATATCTTCACAATCTGTGTTGAAATTTAGAAATCGTTTGTGTCTCATTTTAAAGGATGCACACTCCGGAGGTGGCATTTCTTGGCAGCATACAGCATTGAGTACGTCTTATTTAAAAAAAAAACTACCCATTTCAAACTTCAAATGTAATTCGTAATTTTTTGTAACACTTTATT
Organism: Enteromius radiatus; assembly: GCA_032357445.1. NCBI lineage: Eukaryota > Metazoa > Chordata > Actinopteri > Cypriniformes > Cyprinidae > Enteromius > Enteromius radiatus. The sequence continues at coordinate 7,170,882 of JAUCMS010000002.1, forward strand.
TTAAGGACCAGTTATGACTATTTACTTGTTGCTTATCACTATTCATATTGGCTGTTAATCAGTGCTTATAAAGCACATATTAATGCCTTATTCTGTATGACCATATTATAGATCCCTTAATCATAAAAAAATACCTAAACTTAACAACTACTAACTTTTAATTATCAGTAAATTAGTTTATTGAGGCCAAGTCATAGTTAATAGTTAATTACTAGTGTGAATGGATCCCCAAACTAAAGTGTCACCTAATTTTTTCTTACTTTGTAATGTAATGGTTCATGAAATTACTTGACTAAAATGACTTTTGTTCAGATATTTGCTCCAATTACCAGTCTGGTTGGGTCAACCATAGTTTTCAGTAGCCAGTCAACATATTTGGTCAAATAAAAGCCCAGAAAATGTCAGCCTCAGCTTCAATTAAATAATGCATTTTGGTACCCTTGTGAACATGCATTAACAAAGACAAAAGAGATTGTTGAACTAAGTTGTTATTTTACTTTTCTTTGGGCACAAAAAGTGTTCTTTATAAAAATTAACATTTAACTAACATTGATTCATTGATTTTAACTACTACCATTTTTGGCCTTGAACATGGGAGTACCGTTGCTGTCAATGCAGAGTCAGAAATCACTCAGACTTCATCAAAAATATCTTCATATCTTTAAGTCTTATGGGTTTGGAATGAACATGAGGGTGAGCAATTAATGACAGAATTTACATTTTGGGTGGAATATCCCTTTAAGATACGACTGGATTAAATAATATTAAAAACAGGCCAGTGGCTCAACCTCAACCTGTTCACTCAGACAAGTTTATTCCACTGCTGAAAAGAGACTGGATCAAAAACTGGGTGACACACATTCTGAGTAAGTGAGCCTTGGGCAACAAAGGAACAAAGAGTGACACTTCAATCAAAGAGATGGTCTCAGATTGGTCAAATTATACTTACAAATGAAACTTTTCCTCCCAGACAGGATTGAGGTTGCCGTAGATCGTCTTGGTTCTCTTTTTGGTTTTACCCACCTGGACAGTCACATAGGGGTCACTGGAGCCGGTCTTATCTTTAGCCTGCAGTCCTTGAGCACAGACAACTATAACCGAGAAAGATTAGAAGACGGGAAGTCATCGAGGCACGGAAGAGAATTTCCATTGTGTATCATTCCAAACTGAATTTTAGAATCACTTTTAAATTGCTGCATTTGAACTGAGTAAAAAACGGAATGACATTTCCAGTTTTTGAACCTGTGATGGTGATCTTGGCTGACCACTTAGATGTGCCATCCAGGACACTTTGCTTGATGGTCTTCATCTGCTGAGCATGGATAGCCTTGCTGACCACAAACACATCTCGGATGACCTCAAAGATTTCAGGCTTGTTCCTCTCACGAATCTTCATGCGATCCTTCATAGCCATAATGATGTTCTGAGTACGGTCCTCTGCACCATGTTTGGAGCTCTTTTCAGCTGCACCTGAATTAGAAAGGGTTATTTTGGAGACTGGACTAATTACATGCAAAAAATAAATAAATAAAAAAGTGTCAACAAATAAAAAAAATTGATTAAATAAATAATAAAAAAATGCATGATAGTAGAATAAAAGTGTAAGTAACTATTTATTATTTTAATGACTTTTTAATAAAAATCGATAATTAAAGCACTTGAGTGTGATGTATTCCATGCTCCATTTGCAAAAAATACTCCATGTCAAAACATATTACAATTTTTTTTTATAAAATATTTTTTATAAAATAGGGCAAGCTCATAAATTCAATTCAAACACCATGTCTTGTGAAATACAGGGGGAAGATTATTTTACAGTGAGCATCATCTCTAAATAATTTTCGTAATTTTGGCTAATGGACTTGAAAGTAAGATGTCACTGAAGGAAGTCCATTTGTTTAAATTAGTTCAACAGGGCAGATGTCCAATAATAAAGTAATCTTCTGATACACTCACTGCCTGACTTTGAGTGAAAGGTACCAGTAGCCCAGGTTGTGTCTGAAGCCTACAGTACGAAGTGGCTTTCTCAGGCTGCAGAGGAAGGTAGGAAGCTGTCAAGCAAGTCGTTTGGTTTAGACATACTTACGCTGCAGGCAATCTGCATTCAGTAGCTCCTGACACTTCTCGTGACATTTGACCCCACACTCTGTGCAGCGCATGCCCTGCCGCGCAATGCCCCACAGAAGCCCTTCACACTCATAACAGTAGGTGGGTGTTGTGGCCGTCCATACCTCAAAGTTGTGAGGTGTTGTACAAGAAATGGGGTAGATTAAAGCTTGCAGTGTTTTCTTATACACATGGTTCTTCTATAGAAGTGAAAGAATAAAAGTGATCAAATATTTATTTCGAAAATACTTATTTAATATAGTCAGAAACAGACAGAAGTTGAACTAACCAGTTCCTCATCTTTTATGGAGGAGCGCGAGGCCATCGCAGATGCAATGCCAGCCTTCCTGGCTTGGACCAGAGACTATCATACAAATAATAAATGTTAGAACAGTGCAAACCCATAGATCTCTTAAAACACCCCTGGTGAAAGAGATGCCAGAAACCAAGTGGAATCCAGATGCCAAAATAAACATCTAAGCCAAAGGGCAAAGACCCAGAACTTTAAAACTAGGGGTGGTGACTATAGGAGTCCCAGAAATCAAAGGGGAAACCAATGTCTGTGGAGTAAGGGGGTGAAGAAGGGTTAATGAAGAAACCAAACCATTACTGATAAGCCTAGGTATGAATGGAAGCATCTAAAACACCTTGTTAAATAGAACCAAACAACCCTCTTTAAAACAGCCCTGTGAAAGAGATGGCACAAACATGTTGGAGGAAAAGTAAAACTAATAAAAGTAAACCATTGGAAAGAACCATTTTTTGCTAGCTTGCTTATATAGTATATCAAGTAAGGTTGAAATGGTTTGCAAATACATTAAAGTAAAATTGTTTATTGTAATATCATAATCATATTATATATCATAATAATACATGTATTTATGGCATTAGCAGAAGTCATTTAACCATTATTATTTCATTGCAACAGCCTACGTTAGCAATGTCATGTTTTTTGGCTGTGTATTTGCAAACTATTACCAGGAATACTGATCCTGTGGATGCAGTATTATCTTGATATACACAAAAAGGTAGGTTCAGCCATATGGGTTATACTCAAAACTTACCATAGCCTGACCATGCAGAGTGAATGCATTCAAAAGAGTTGTAGAAGTTTAATTTTACGTTTTTCATGGGGAGAGAGATCAGAGAATTGATTTTATTTCACTTCATATCTTTCGGAGTCAATTTAAAGTTATAATGGTTGTCATTTATTTCTTCTGAAACTTAAAGCTGCTCATAGTCTGACATTTTTGTCAATATTGACTTAACATTACCCAATGTTATAAGATTGAACAAGTAATATTTTGGCAAGATTTGGACTGATGCTGTCCCTATTGGCAAACAAAACCTCTGTTTAAAATTAAAATAAAAATGAATGTAGTTTTTGCTCACTTTAATGCGAGTGAGGCCACATGGAAAGACTACTTACCACATCGCTAACCAGAGGAATAGCTTTTTTCTTGCGAAGGTCTGGCATACTGTCAATTCCAAATATTCCACTCCCATTTCTGTGGATAGCAACACTTTGTATAGGAGTATTTTCCATGCTTAATAATTAATACATAGACAATGAATATGTTTAATAAATAATTCTATATTTCCATAACAACAAAAGAAGAAAAAATGAAATTCAGCAACTATCAGTATCTAACTATCAGCAACGTGAAACTTACCCAGCTTTGATCCAAGCATGTCTTGAATTATCTCCATTTTCTTTGCCCTACGGCATCAAAAACAGTTTATATCAATTAATGTGTACATGGGAATTAATTCAACTTTAGGTGAGCAACACCTAAAATAAATGCAGAGGACACAGGATTGGTTGAGTTTCACCAAAAAGTCTAAGAAAGCAAACGAAAACAAGGCAACCAAAAACATGACTTTGTACTGAAGATGAAGTCCTCATGAAAATACTTTATCTAATCAAAATGACTGACATGCAACTCATAAGATCAGAGCAAAATCAATAAAGGGGGAAAACGGAAATCAACTTTTGAAAGCGCACAAACACTCTTGTGATGCACAGCAAAAAAGTAGGGTTAAACCTCCAACTTTCAGGATGATTACTGCATTTGAACCCACCCCAAAAATGATTTTCACTTAATTACAGAAACAAGTGAAACCTTGACAAACATTTAGCAAACTCTCCACTGTGCTATCCATCTGAGGTGAACCATTTTTTTTAAATGGCATGAGCATTCTTCCTCAGATAAATGGAACTACAGCTGGATAGCTGGAGTTCCCCAAGGGCATGCGGTATGTTTCAACTGTATTTAAAAGCAACAATGTAGCAAGACGAAGACCAGCATTTCAAATTATTAATAATTTAAAAAGATGGCAAATCACATTAAAGTAAAACAAAACAGAAGCAAACAACACGTAACCATTAAAAGACAAAACATTGAGTGTTAAAGTCAGTAGTTTTCAAGTCACGGACAGCCATGTACATATGCTCCAAAATTAATGCATTCAAATAAACTTTTGGATGACAAAGAAAGAAAAACTGGCATTAACGGAAAAATGAAATAATGACTGAGATTTGACTAAAACATAAGCATGACCTGGTCATCTTCCCTGCTTCCCTCTGAAAGAAAGAGCAGGCCAATAAAGAAAAAAAAGAACATTTTGTTACTTAATTACTTCATTACACGTATAACTAACCAAAAACAAAGAACATATTATTGTACCTTGTTTAAATTCCTCCTCAGAGAAAGTGTTCTTTGAGGCATTGGCAATCCTGGACAATCTATGTCGATGTCTCTTCTCTTTGAGCACACGTTGAATATTGGCAAGGCACTTCTGGTGGTGAGGGTCTTCAAGGGCAGGTTCATTGTCAAGACTATGCTCCGCCTGTTTTCCATTAACATCTGCCTCCAGTGTTCCTGAATTGGTGCCCTCTGGACTGTTTATATTACCTGAGCCAAATCCCATTTGTTGAGCACAAGAATTAACAACATCTGAACTCAAATCCACATGTTTTGGGCTAAGTTCTAGAATACACTGCAGTTTCTGATCTGTCAGAGGTTCCTCTACAGTATCCAAGTGGTCCAATGCATAGTATTCAGTTGGAGTATGTGTTGGGGAAATCGTACTAGGAGTCGATAGTAGAGGATCAAAGGCTTGAGAATTACGTTGCTGGTTTAGTTCCATGACATGGAATAAATCATCAATGCCTTTTTGAGGAGAGACACTGAGATCTAAAGTTGCACCATAAGAATGTTCAACAGTGTCCGCATTTGATTTACTGAATGTAGTGCTATCCTCCTCAAGGCATGGACTTGAGACTACAGACTTGGTGTCCTCATCTAGACACTGTTGTTCAGGTGTGTCAAGCTTTGTCAAGGCTCCCCTTAGAGCGGAGTGAAAAGTTAGCATTGCGTTACTTATCTTTACTACATCATATCCTAGATTTGATGGCTGTGACTCTTCAGTGTCCGTATTTTCAGAGTAATCTGGGTCATACACATCTGCGCAAGCCCCCTCTGGCCAGTCTCTCTCTAAATCCACATCACAGAGGCAATGTTCACAAGAGGAGTGTAGATTTTGGCAACCATCATCATAGTCTGTCATTCCAACTGTTGAACAACTAAGGCTTCGTGAGGGCTCACTACACAATTCATCAGCATATGCATCCATGGTGTGGTATCCAGAACTGCGGGAGTACATGCAATTTGATGTGCAGTCACAGCCAATGTCACTGATAGTTTGATTCTTAGGATGCCTCCAATCTACAACACTGGATGAGCTGGATGGGGAATCGTGGTTTCCAAACAGTAGGGACAGGTGTTCAGAGCTGCTACGTGATGAATGACTTGTCTCGCCACCATTATACCTATACCATGTATCTGGGTGTCCAACAGTTTCCAATTCGTCTGCACTGTTCTGGCAGGAACAGTAATCCTCCTCACTCCATCCAGTGTCTCCACTCCATCCTCCTTCTGCACTTGCGCTCAACTGCATTTCTGAACGTCTCCAACCACTTTTCGCTTTGTCAGCCTCCCTTGAATAATAACTTCCTTCTTGATCTCGACTGTTAGAACTGTGACCTGACGATAAGGAACTAGTGCTTGTAAACTCTTGCGCATAAAGATGACTTGACTTCTTAAATCTGGAACAGGGTGCATCCAAGTTATCAGAAGGCTTTAGATTGTGTATCCTAGATCTTCTTGGTACATCTCTGTAATCAGTTTCCTCATCCCATTCTGACACGTTCGCTCTAGCCGACAGAGGTCTACCTTCATTCTTTTCCAATTTTCTATGTTTTACTACTGGGCTACTATTTCTGCTTTGTGGGAGAGGAACGACATTCTGCCTACCTGGACTTCTTTGATGAGCCACAACTTTTCGAGGTGATGGATTCCCTACAGCACCAACTGAATACAGCTCCTCAATTTCCAACAGTACGGCATCTACACAGCAAGACACCTCATCTACTGAGCCACTTACAGACGTCAAGTATTGTCGCAAATCTGATATCTCTTCTTGGATTTTATTAATCCCCTGCAGCTCTTTCAAAATGTGCTCCACTATGGTGCTTGATCCAACTTCTCTTTTTTTGTCCTTGTCCCTACTTCGGCTTGGTTTATTATCCATGGCACCTCTTCCATCTACACACCCACTCTCTTCTGCTTGGTCTTTGGGCTCTAATTCGTTCATTCCCATGATGGATGGAATGGTGATGCTGCCATCACTATTACGCCTCCCCTGTCCAATACCAGCACTCTTGGATGTTTTAGTCTGACTTTCAAAACTACGTTGAGTTGAAAGACTACACTCATGAGTAGAAGGATCTCTCTTAATGCCACAGATGAACATATCATCCTCTATCTCCAAGGGAGAGTGCTGGGAGTCAGAGTACTCCCCTGATCCCTGGAGGAACTTCTGGATCTTCTTGCGTATACTCCGACTAACCTTGGGACTCTGGGTCCTTTTTTTGCCAAGGTCTCTTTTCTTAGACATTCTTTGCTGAATTTCATCTGACCCATTTGTTTCATCTTGCTCTTTGGAACAACTCCGAGATAACATCCCTTAGAATGGGGGTGCCTCAGGTGCTGACCAGAACCTTGAAGCTCTGGTATATGTGATTAAAAACCTGTTGCATTTTACCTACAGTACATGAGGAAGCATTTTTTCAGTTAAGATCATAACAGAGCTTCACAAACACCTGGTATTTGATGACAATGGCATGCATAGATTATTCAACAGACATTTCAATCAGTTAAATGTAAGCATGCACAATCCATAGCCATTCAGTGTTTTTTGCACTTCTTGATGCTATTGTGCAGCTGCCTACAGAGGCACTCTCAATTTGAAATGTAGGCATCTTAATTGTGCAGCCTACAAAAATACTTTATTTTAGTCTAATTCAAAGGCTATTTGTGTTGCACAGTTGAGTTGCAGCCCACAAAGGCCATTCCAAATAATTCGGTAACACTTCTACCTTAGAAGGCAGCACACTATTGCTTGGAACAAAGCTTGTGATCACATATTTAATAACATATTATACAGTAAGTTCCCAGCTGAGGCGCTGAATGCAGTTTCATAATTTATTCTAATAGAGACTTAAAAAGTAATGCTACAGGCCACGGTTGTCCATGCTGCCAACTGTGTCATACACACCCAAGTAAAAATCCAGAGAGAGGGTTAGAGTGAATATATCTGGATCTCTGCCATGTACTGAAAAAGTACCACAGACAGTAAAATGGATTACAGACAGTTTACACTGTGTTTATAAGGATGTACAAGGCGCACTGTGGTCACAGCTTGCTAATTAACCTAGTCATTAAAACAACTGTTATAAAGTTAAAATGCACCTGAAAAGAACACTAAAGAACATGAGTTCCAAAAACAGCTCAAGGAGTAAAGTTATACATGCTTAAATCACATGACTATATGCAAACTTAAATTGCTATTTCATTTAATTTTTTTGTTAAAGCATTCAGTTGTAGAAATGATTCAGGTCCAGACATTGCCAAACTGGTGCAGCATATTCCACAAAGAACCCAACATATTATCTTCTTGCCTGTCAACTCTTCTAACAGTAACTCTTACAGCACGGGGAGGGTGACAGCCCAGCTGTATTCACTGTGCATCATGATTGTTAAGCAGAACCTGCTGGGTCTAATAGCAGCTTCACCCCATTTCCTGCCTGTCAGGACAAAATGTTAGCTAGTCTCGTCTGTACACATAGGCTTTTGACTTTCACACACTCTTTTACCATATTAAATGATTTTAAACAAACACTTCACTACACTGAAAGGTTGAAAAATCAGTTATTATGATTGTCACTTAGATACTGAAGTACTAATAATAAACGTTGGGACGTGAATATAGCCTTAGTTCACATATTTTTTAAAAATCTATTATAAACAAAGTTATGAGAGCCTTTATATCCAATAATAATGCAGGTTTGGAAATAAACAATTTCCTCTAAAATGTACTAGCAATAAGGCAAGTCATTGAAATTCAGATACTGTCCTCCTTGTTATTCTCCAAAAGCATTTAATGGCCAACATGATCTTTACTGTGACTTCAACATTGAGCGTTTAGGTTGGCGGCTTTCAAGGGCATATTTTGGCTGGCTGCCATGTGTCTCCAATAGGCTAAAATGAATGTCAGGGACAGCACATTTTATGATGGATTTTTAACTTAACATTTAATACAGGAAATGACATGCTCTCAAATGGAGCACACTGATATACATTTTAATTACTTAAGTTAAAACAGCTTAAGTTACAACTCTACACAATCAGTGTGCTCTAGTTTTGTATTTAATTAATGTTAATGTCCCCTGATACAGTAACTTACAATAAAGGTATGCATTAAATACTCTGAATTTCATAAGTTACATTTAAATATTGCCATTATAGGTTTAACCTCTGTCCAACATCACCCAAACAGTTGAATTTTGTGTTCACATGATAAGAGCACAGTTGGCAGAAACCAATAATGAGACACTCTTTGAAGGACCAATGAGGCCATTACTGATATGTGACTAAAAAGGCCTCGTTAAACTTGCTGGAATTAAATGAGATTCTGAACCAATTTCTGTGACATTCATTGCGCAGATATCTCAGGTATCAAAATATTTCAGATTTCTGCCTAATTTGCAATTCCAACCAAGAGACAGATATGCCTCAGAATTTATAATAAGAAACTATCTGCTCACTACTCTGCCACTGCTCAGGTTAATCAGCTCTCATTAGTAGTGGTACCCCTGATTTACCTACAGTAGGCCAAGTTACACACAAGTTTTATTAAATTCAGGATGACACAATGTCCTGAGCCATTGTGAAATATTGGTTTGTAAATTCTACTGACTTCTGCTAAAACTAAATAATTTAACTGACTGACACAGTCTAGAATTTGTCATAACAGCAAGTATATATACAGTAGACAACCAGTCAAACGCTTGGAATAATTAAGATTTTTAAAAATGTTTTTTTCTTCTGGTCACCAAGCTGCTCAAGAAACATGCATTATTATTATAAATGTTAAAAACACTTGTGCTGCTTTAGATTTTTTTGTGGAAATCATACTGCCATGGTCTAGGTTAAGAAGAAAAAAAAACACTTTTATTCAGCAAGGGTACATCAAATTGATCAAAACTTTTAAGGCATTTATAATGTTAGAAGAGATTGATATTTAATAAGCAGCTTTTGTTTTTGGTTAAACTTTATTTTGAAAGTCCATTTAGACATTCTACTATGTAGTATGTGGTGGACCCATCAAAATAAAGTGTTAGAAGATATTACTACTAATACTCTAATGACTTCTGGTTGACATGTACAGTAGTTGCAAAGTTACTTACTGTTAGTATAATATCTAAAGTGGACTATCAAAATAAAGTGCTCTATTAAAAAACAAAAAATGCATCACTGTAAAAAAAATGCTTTTAGTGTTTACTGTACCAATCATTGATTAAATATGGATAATAAACAGCAAGTGAGAGTGATTTCTGATAGATGCGAGACTGATGACTGCAGTGATGATGCTGAACATTTACTTTGCATCATAGAAATAAATTACCTTTTAAAACATAAAAATATAAAATGGCTAGCAATATTTGGAAATAGAACTTATTTTTAAAAACAATCTATACAACTATATTTCACTGACAATCTTGTTTCATTTGGAAATACACAGAAGTGGCATGGGTTGTCAAACACTTCAAGTGCCTTGCTCCAGGGTGCAATGGATTATAGTTTAAAGTACCTATACAGACTGAACCAGAACATGATTTTTAACAACAAAATTATGCTAAAAGTATGTGCTCTGTCCGGTCTGCCTTTTCATTTATAATCAAGAAAGAATTAATTTATTTGTAATTTATGTTAGATGATATAATTACCATTGCTGTTGTCTGTGATCACTATTTTCAAGGACTTAAATCTATATTTTAGGACTAAAGTTGAAAACGTATCAAACCAAACTACACAGTTAACAATAATTCAAGTGCAATAAATATTCAACATTTAGTTTATAAAATACCATCATGCACTCAGCATTTTCAGATGAACCTCATAAACAAGTGAATGGTTCCAGGAATACATTTCCTTCATGCAAAATATATTTTCAGGTCAAACATGACCTGAACATTCCTTGACAAATTCATGATCGCAAGACATGAAAAGTACATAAAAAGTACAAAACCTACCTCCAGAAGAAAAAAAAAGTGAAAAAAATCCAAACCACCTGCATATAAAAATGCTTCTGGATTTCAAATGGTTGACCTAATCAACACTCCTGTTTTTCAATCGCCTGCTTTAGGAATCCAACACATCTTGAACAAAGAAGCTGACACAACCCTGTCCACACACAGACATCGGCAGTTAAGTGGGTCCCAGTCTAGGCTAGTGTGACACAGTAACAGTGGAGCATCTCTGCCTCCAACATCCTCCTCATTCTCTCTCCCTCACTCTCTCGCTCACTCTTATTCATGGTGTCCTCTGGCAATGTATTCCAGCACAAAGCTAATCTGGAATTGTCAAAATGCCAGCATTCCGTCTCTCCTCTATTATCCTATACCCTCTTATCACCATTGCTGTGTGCCTGCCTCCTATTAAACATGTGCATGTTACAATGCACTTTTTCCACTATAAATAAGGCATGATATGGTACAACATATATTGAATTTAAAAAAAGGTCTCTTTAAACAATACTAAAGATGATAGGGCCAATCGGGGATTAGCCAAATTGTATTATATCTTTAAGGCAGAGAGGTGTGGAAACCTATATTATATGTCCTATCCATGTTTGATTTATGCTAAGCATATAAGAGCCTGCAATCTCCTCGAGTGTAGAGGTTTAAAAGATTAATCTTAAAATTAAATAATTTCTTATGTCCTTCTCTGCACACAAATGCATGCAGCCAAGCAGTATGTTAAACCACACCCATTGTCTGCACTGTATTCATTTAGCATCTTTTACATAAGCATCCAACACAAGTCTCAAGCAGCAATCACTATAATGGAGCCTCAATGAAGAGTGCCATGTGAGACCACTTAATTAGTACAAGCAGTGTTGAGCTATAAGAATAAATTACTCCACCTGTATACATTATTAATAAATTAGACATTCTGTAAAATAAAATCTTCAGCAGACACTTTTATCCAAAGCAATCTAAGATGACATTATGATTTGGTGACACTATTAACTTGGATTTATTAAGACTAAATATAAGGTGATCAAGCCACATAAGCACCTCCAATGTTAATTTATTTCCAGTTGCTCACACACTCAGTTTTGTGCGGTCAAATGAAAGAAATGAAGGGGGACAACAGCATAGATAATTACTGGTTTTCGAGAGAGACAGAGAGAGAGAGAGAGTGAGAGAGAGAGAGTGAGCTAGTAACATAGGACAATAAACAAGAAATATATTTAAAGAAAACTATATTATGGTAATATGAATTATTATTTGGTTAAACCAATTTGATAATAATTTACAATCAATTGTCAGGTAGTTTAGGTTAGGTTTAGAGTTAAGGTTAGGTTAGGGGATAAAAAAAATATTGTTTGGTCAGTATAAAAGTAATGTGCATGTGAAACAAATTAATTTGTGTGTGTGTGTGTGTGTGTGTGTGTGCGCATGATAATAGCAGTACTTTGTACTAAATTCTAAGTAGTACTAAATAGTTTGCAAATAATAGTTTGCCCACTGTTGAGAATCTTCACGATCTGATCCCAATTCCGATTCTGGGAGTCATGATTCAATTCCAAAACGATTCTTAATCTACATTTTTTCCCCAATTAATTCTTTATGTGCAAACACATATTTACAACTTTACATCTTAACCAAAATTGGAGTTTCTATGCTTTTTGTTTAGGCCTATAGTTGGAATATCTGCGTGTCAGTTCTGTACTTAAAAGAAGGGAGCGAATCTTGACTTCACAATTCAATTCAATTATGATTATCATTAACAACTCAAGATCACAATGCTTCACATTCTTAGTTTTCAATATTTCTGCACATGGCTACATTTTCATATAAACTTGAAATCAAATGTTTCACACTTTTAAAACAATTACTTATTTAAAATAAGTGTTCTTTAAGTATCCAAATGTTTACAGACATTATGTTTTTTCATTTTTCACAGCATTGTTGCAGTTTAATTATTAGCCTACTGAGACTACTACTACTAGAGACGATGACAGCTTTAGCTTTAACAGGCTGCATTCACATCAATGCACAGACCTATTTTAACACATCAAAAGTTTCATCCTGCCTTGAAAACATAACTGATTGTGCGTTCATCAGTTTTGTATAAAAGAATTTAAAAAAGCACATGCATTTAGCCACAGCCGCTTCAGGACAAACACAAAGCACATGGTGAAAGTCTGTCAGTGCACGAGTTTCGTGCATCTAATAACACTGCATTCCAAACAGTATAAACAAAAGCATATCTAAAGTAAAACACTGCGGGTGGAAGCACATACTGTCAAGCAATGTGCACGTATCTTATAGCTCAAAGTCTGTAAGCCCACCATGTGCCATATGCGAATAAAACAAGCTCAGAATCAGTTCTGAAATATTCTGAATCGATTCAGAATAGTTGAAGAAAGAATTGCGCTGCATTGGAGTATCAATTTTTTCTCCAACCCCTACTAATTAATTATATTATTTCATATATTTTCCATAAAATAATTTCTATAACATAAATAAATGCTGAACATACATTTTAAATCAACATGCTATTAATAATTAGGCATAAGCAATAGCCATTCACTGTACTTTGTGAACTTTAAAAGTCAAGTCCCCAGTTTCTTTTAACTAGTCATTACATACTCTTCAAGACATACAGCTATCTCTAGCTCAACGCGTAATTACTCCCTTCATCAGTGATATCAGACAGCAACTCTTCAGAGCCTGACCTTGGCCCTTGCAGATTAGTCTCAGAATCCAACATGCCTAGCTGATTTTGACACTATGGAGTTCCATAGTGGAATACCACCACATTCATTGTACTCATGAATTTAATATCTACAAGTTGCAACCAATCAACATCATTTTGACAAAGTTTAAAAAATATACACATTTCACAAGTTTTAATCTTAAATGCTGAAACTCAACCAATCCAAAACAGATGTTCGTTAATGAGCTGAATGGGGTTGTGCGATTCATACTTACCTTGGAAACAAATAAAGATAAGCAGACGAAGTTCAGTTGGATTAATTTGATTGATAAGATGCTTATAATTGGTGTAAGTTTATAGGAAAAAAGACGTGGGCAGTGTTTGAAATGTGAAACTGGATCAATTGAAAAAGGAAGAGACAAAGGAGATGGAGGGTATGAGCTCCCTACTATACCTCCTTAAGTTGAACTCTCACTTTGTTGATTGCCTTAAGCCAGCGCAATCGAGATTGAGAGAATGGCAAAGGTGTTCCATCGTCCCTGAGGCTAGAAAAACAAAAAATGTATGAAAATGAATTCATGCTATTGAATATTCATTATACCAAATGTGCACTGAAAAACCACCATAAGCCAATACAATATCTTTACCCTTTGAGAGTTTTATTAGGCATTTTGTCCACTTTAGAAACCGCTTCCTTTTTTATTGTGCTACTTATACCCTTTCCATTTTCATGGGAAGATTTCAATCCCTCATCTTCCCCCCAGGATGTATGTCCATTGGTAGGTTGATGGTCATTTCTGGTTGGTCGACAGCCAGTACTGTGGTAGGAATGGTAGGACTCCTCTAACTCTGAGCAGGCAGCACTCTCTTGACCAGTCTCACTGAGCTGAGAACTAGCTTGGCTGAGGTTCCCTGAAGATCCAAAATGACTGGAGTCCACAGGGCTAGTGTTGTTGAAGAGAAAAGAAACAAAAACAAGTGAGTACAGTAACTTAAGACTTTAAAATACATCCATTTAGCAAGTCTCCAATTAAGAAACACAGTAAATACTAAACACAGCTAAAAGGAAATACAATGTTACAAGGAACCAATGCACTGTTACAGTACTATGCAAACATCACATACTGTAGCACTGAGAAGAAACAAATCACACATCGGGAAAGCCACCATGTTCATAAACTAAAGCTAAAACTAAAGTCAATGAGCGTGTTTACATGCACATTATTATTCTTATTCATCATATTCTGATTAATATGAGCCCCTTAAATTTGAATTTGAATATTTCAGATGGCATGGTCATGATTTTCAGCAGATTTGCATGAACACTACTAGAAGTCCTATTGTAATAATTTTTCACAAAGACCAAAGCACAGAAACTGAAAGATAAACAACATGAAAAACAATTACATTTTTTAATAGAATAATGACTGTGCATGTAAATTTAGTGCAACATAAATGGTTTATGCAACCATTTATTATGCTACTACTAGCCTTTTTGGAATCAAAAGGTCCTTCTTTTCCTGCTGTAATCCTGAAGTGTCATCTGTTGAGGGTGGGGTCTGGATATGGATTTCCAGTTCTTTTTGAAGAGGAGGGTCAGGGGTGGATAAACTGAGTTGGGAATTATGTGTGCCATTTTGTGGGACAACAAATTCTTTCTTTCCGACTTCAGAATTTGCAACAGTTTCTTGTTTAACATCAAAAGGGTGTGTTATTTCACTGTGGTCTTCCTTTGACATAAAATTGCCATGCCCTATTTCAGCAGTTGAATTATTCTCAATGTGAACTTCATTCTTTTGAGCTTTAGGTTGGGTTGTAACAACTGGAGGTCTTTGTTGTTTAGGCGGTTCTGGAGTTTCTTTCTGCCTCGGAAACCCCAATTTTGTTCCAAACAAAGATGCCGATGTATCTTCTTTTGACTTCTCCTCTTGAAACAGCCCTGCTGAAAATGACTTAAGCCCAGATAGAAGCTTGCCACTTTCTGTGTTTGGTATTGAGGGTGGTGAAGAAAAGAAAGAACTAAAAGACTTCCCAGCATCTGCAGCTCCAGCCATGAAACCCAACTTTGGTGCTGTTAAACTTGGCATGCCAAATATAGACTGTGGCGTTTCTGTTGATAGAGGATTTTGAGCCATTTTGGAACTACTGTCTTTTGCAGATATTGATTTGTCTGTATCATTTGCTTCAGATTCAGAAACAATGACAATGGTTGTCTCATGTATTACTTCAATGTCAGAAGGCTCCTTAACAGTTGTTTCAGAAGGATGGCAGCAGGAAGCTGCTTTGGGATCTACACTTGAAACTGTTGAATTACTCAAATTATCATTAGCAAGAATTTCTTCCATGGGTAAAAGGGTTTCTACTTCTTTTTCATTTTTGTCTCCAGACAATGCAACATTGCCAGAAGATGAAAGTGAAATATTATGTGCATTCTGATCTTGGACTGAGTTAAGAGACTGAGGAGCAGAGGTAACAGATGGTGCTATTTCAGCTACTTTGGGTGCTTCTGGTGATTTAAACATACTAAAAATGTCATTTTTTATTGATTCCGTGGGCAAGCTACTTGGGAGGCCAAAGAGTGAGTTTTTTTCTGTAGTTGTTTGTGAGAAGAGACCTCCTGAGGATTTTGTTGCTGAACTAGCACCAGTAAACAGTTTAGACATAAATCCACTGACTGCTTCAGCTGATGTGTCTATGACAGATTTCTGTTGTTCAGGATGTTGAAGTCCCTCAGACCCAGAGGAATTGGGCTCTATTGAGTCAGTCTGTTTTATAGATTCAGGGTGGTGATCTTTAATCTGGGTTTCTGTTTTTGCTCTCTGCTTTGAGTTAGAATCAGCATCCTTTGATAAAACATCACTATGCAAACTAGAATTATTTACGGTAACATCTAGCCTACACCCCTCAGCAGCAATTGTCTCAACAACATGATCTGAGCTTTTGTCAGCACTATCAGCAGAGAATGGAGCCATGGAGGCTGCCACTTTTTGTTGATCTGCCAAAGGAATAGAATGTTTGGAATCATCATTCTGTGTTCCTGATTTCTTTTCCTCCATGAAGCCCACAGTCTTTGATTTATTGTCATCTGTGGCATCCCCTCGAGAGAATGAAGCAACCTTCAACAGCCCCTCAGTTTCAGATAGTTTGGTTGTTGGTCCTGTTTGACTAGGTGAAGGTGTTAAATTAGGCCCACCGAACATGGAAAGAAGACCTTTTCCAGAAGCATCATTAGAAGCAACTCCAGATAGAAGACCTCCTAATAGTGAAGAAGACTGAGGAGTGGCCTGTTGTGAACTTGAACCACCAAACACAGAAAATAAACCTTTTCCTGGTAATTCATTGAAGGAAGAAGCCCCATGACTGTTATTCTCAGGTTTCGGCCCTGCATTACCTGCACTGGGCTGTGAACTTGGTCCAGCAAACATAGAAAACAGATTCTTGCCAGGAATTTCCTTTGACCCTGAGGCACCAGGAAAAATGCCACCAAGTATAGACCCAGTCTGAGAAGGAGCATTTTGAGAACTTGATCCAGAAAACATTGACAACAAGCCTGAGGTCACTCCCTCTTTTGGTGGTACAGCACCCTGAGTAAAAGAATCCTCCTGGTGTGCTGGTAACTTGCTACATTCAGAAGGTGCCAATCTACCATCAGCAGCTGTTAATACTTCTTGTGGGGCTTTTGGTGCTGATACGGGTGAATCACAGCTTGGTGTAATTGGTGTCTCACTTGGCTGAGTCACAGACCCAGTAAGGTTTGCCAAAAGACCTTTACCAGGGGTTTCATTTGAAAGCAACCCACTTTGAAGTGAGGAGGGCTGAGTAGAATCTGGCTGTGGAATTTGTCCAGTGATCAAGTCTTTAACTTGTGACTCCTTTGACTCTTTACTATCAAGGGAAATAGAAGTTGACACTGAATCTGGTTGTTGTGGGGATTCTTGAGGGCTTGGTGCACTACCTAATGGCTCATTCGATGGGACAAGAATCTTAGGAGTTAAGCTGTCCTGTAATGCTGTTAGGTGACTGGCTATTTCAGAGTCCGAAACTAAACCCTTTGGTGGACTGTCTTTAGGTGGTTCCTTTGCAAGGATTGCTCCTTTTGCAGAAGAAGATACAGATTGTTTTGGAGTTTGTTGGGAGTTAGACCCATCCAACAAAGATGTATGTTTAACTGTCTGCTCATTAGTAGGGACAGTGCCTGGAACTCTGGTAGTTGGGGAGGGCTGTTGTGGGCTTTGTGCTCCAAACATAGAGAATAATCCTTTTGCTGGACTCTCGGTAGAGCTTGAAGACCCACCTAATACACCACCAAAAATTGAACCTGTCTGCTGTGAGGGTTGTTGCCCTGAACCACCAAACATAGAAAATAAACTTTTACCCAGGGGCTCTTTTTGTTGCCCATTGTTTTGGAATGCAGGCTGTATGGTAGAGCGTGGTTGTGATGTTTGATGTTGATTAGAGCTACTGAACATAGACAATAATCCTGTTACTGGTGTATCAGCTCCAGATCCAGGTGAAGTCTGCTGAGTGCCAGAACCACTTATCATAGAGAGTAATCCAATGGCTGATGTTTCCTTTGGGGGCACAGTGCTTGGTGTTTGTTTTTGATTACAAGAATCAGATTGTGTTGAAGACTGATGTGTACTAGTGCCACTGAACACAGAAAATAAATTCAGACCTTGAGTCTCTTTGGGAGGTGCAGATCCTTGTGTATGCATTTGACTTGATGATCCAGAAGTCTGTTGAAGGCTGGAACCTCCAAACAAAGCCATGATGTTTTTGCCTAGTGGCTCTTTTGCAGATGCACCATCCATATTTTCTTGAGGCGAGGCAGATCCAGTTTGAGATGGAGCTTGTTGTTGACTGGAACCACCAAATATGGACAGCAACCCTTTGCTTTCCTCTTTAGAAGCTGTGGCCCCAGAGAATATATCCCCAACAGAGAAACCAAACAAGCCACTAGATTGCTTGGACGGGGCTTCTGGTTTTGTTTCCCCAGTTGGTGGCATAGTTTGAGATCTCCCTGGCATTGGTACCTTGTTAGCATCAGGGGAAAATATCTCAGATGCTGAAACACTCCTTGCCTGAAATGACTGTGATATATCAGGTAATTCTGTTCGACCATCTTGTCCAGAGGCACTTACTGTTTGTTGCTTCTGAATTCCTTTAGGCATTGTTTTTGTTTGGCAGCAGTCTTTGTTCACATTATTTAGTACATTAGTTGATTGCAGGTGTGAAGGAGAATGTGGCAGATTTGTCTTTGGTGGTGAAGGACTTTCTATGTTAAAAATATCACCTATTGACCCGAAAAGGCTAGACTTTCCAGTCTTCTCTTGATTTGTTGTTGAATCTTTTCTGCCAGCAGAAGCAGATATATTTTTTTCTGGAAGTCTAGATCCTGAGTGAATAGATTTAGAGGGATCTGACTTCACCTCCTCTATCCCCACTGCAGTCTTGAAAAAGGTTAAAAACCCACCAGACTGCTCAGATGTTTTTTCACCATTTGTATCTACTGTCTGAGAAACATCTGGAGAGGCCGGTTTGGAGGTTGCACTTGAGCATTCTCTTGAAATTGAAGCAGTAGAACCGACAGATGTTAAAGATACAGAGGACTCTTGTGACATTGTGGCTTGTCTCGCCAGTTTGGGTTTCTGAGCTGTGTTTAGAGTGGATGCACCTTGAGGAATTGTGGTAGCTGGTGACTGTGTTGGAGATGGTACTGAAACACCATATGTTGCAGAAATTTGTTTGGATGACAAATTATTTGTGCTCTCTGACAGAGATGTTCCACAAGAGGAGTCATCCTTTATGATCTTTGATTTAAGACTATGAAAACCTGTTGAGATCATGTTTTTGGCTTGCTGATCACCAAGTCGGTTTTCACAGCCTTTGGTGATTTTGCTTTGAATTTGTCCTGTGTATGGAGCATCTTTGGCATTAGCAAACCTTGAGACAGTTTTATTTTTGTTTGATTCTGAATCCAAACTTTTTCCAACAATTGAGGATAGAAAAGAGGATATTTTCTTAATAGGTCGATTGGGCTGCTCCTCTCCAGGATGCACTCTCTTTCTCCACTCCTCTTCTGAAACATCATCTATATGCTTTACTTGCACTCCAGTGGATGAACGCCTCCTCTGTTGAGGCTGATAGCAGCTGTAGACACCAGTGGTGGGTGAATTTGTGGTTGGGGTAGCACCAAATGAAATGGAAACTTTCTGGGATAGCAGTTCTTTTATTCCTCTACTATTGACATTTGCACTGTTGTGGCTGGCACCATGATATGAGAGGTCAACAGCTTCCTGACAAGGATTCCAGTATTCACAATCATTTTGGAGCTGTTGTTTTGTATCCATCTTAACCTTGTTAAATTGGTAAGTGGAAAAATCCAGAGCTTGCTGTCTTTGATTAAGAATAGAATCCTCAAACATCCGAGAGAAATGCTCTAGGTTTAGATTCATGATTTGGTTACCTTTTCTATAGGCTGCCGATAAATCAAGTGGTGCAGTCAGAAGTTCAGCTTCACTTTGGTCTTTCCCTGGAATCCAAAGGAGCTCATCTTCATTGTAGAGAGGAATCTTAAAACCACAAACTTTAACCATCTCATTATACAGCCAGGCATTAGGATATATGTCCCCTGTATTTCCCCAGTCTTGTTCTAGAGCACATGCATAGACATACTGGCCAGACACATCTGTTAGTAGAGCATAAATGTACTCATAATCAGTGTAGACAAAATATCCACAATCTCCATCATCAGCTGGCCACCACATCCCCTGGTCCAAAAGTGAAAGCCATTGCTGATACCACTCTGACTCTTCAAGATACATACATTCCTCCATATCAATATTGTTTGTTGAAGAGTAATTCCAAGGATTGGAAGATGTAGCTACATTAATGTAGCTTCCATTATTCCCAGGTTGACAGCAAATTTCTGATGTGCCTTGATTTATATACTGTCCATTAGCTGAGTAAGACAGATGTTGAGGTGTTTCCTCATAATATCCCTCATGATATGAAATACTGTTTAGACTGTAACAACTATCTGCACTAAATGAGTGCCACTTTCCTAGTTTAGCATTATTTTTCATACTCAAATTCAAGACACCCTCAAACTCTTCAGAAGAAACATCCAAATTGTTGTGGCTATTCCACAATCTCTGTCTCATAGAACTATGATAAATATCTTTAGAATATTCTGGTTGATTATTGCTCTCTCCTTGGTAAGTGTGCAAACTCGTCCATGGCAGAGTAGGACAATATTGTTGATTAACATCCATGTCTCTCTTACTTAGATACTGAGAAGATTTGTGGATTTCATCACTAGCTATACTTCCATGTCCATCAGGGTAGCAGCCTAATGACTGATCATTCAACTGTTGCCACAATATAGATTCTTGGATCCATGAGTGTTCATCTGAAGAAGAGACTTGATCAGATACACTATGTAAGGATGGATAACTCTGCCTTAAATATTCCTGTGATATTACTGCTTGAGCTGGGTAACCAAGAGAGAGATTACTTAGATTTTCAGTGCTATATGACGTGTTTCTTATTTGGCTCGAGAGCGAAAAGTTTTGTGAGCTATATAAGATAGGTAAATTACTGGTACTATTAGATGTGTATGCAGCACAATTCTGTTGTGACCGGGCATAACTTGCTGGAGTCCTCAAATCAAGGCTCTCGGTATCACAGATGTTTGGCACATTATTTGGGTCAGATGCCTTGTGTCTCAGTAGTCCAGTTGAAGAATTGAACTTCAAATGTGATCCTTCCATGACCACATTTTCTGGTTTGGCAGGGGAAATCTCTGTTTTACTCCTGGTTAACATTCCAGTACATTGAGTAGAAGGCTTTTGGTTTTGTAGTGCATGTTGATTCTGAGGAGGAATCTGAGGTAACTTTCTATTTGATTGGCCTTGATGCGTAGACATCCCTGTTGGTATGTGTTGCTGCTCCTGTTTCTGTTGAAATGAATTCTGGCTATTTGGAGATAAATCTGAGGATGTGAGTTTATTCAAAAAACCAGACAAAATTCCTGACTGAGATGATGTATCTTGCCTTGCAATAGGAGAACTTTGTTTTGTCACTGCTGACTGCTGCAAACAAAAATGTTCATTGTTTTCCTTTGTAAAAGGGGGTGTATTTGGTTCCTGTGGCTCAGTGGAGGATGTTTTGAGAAAGGCAGAGAAGAGACCACCTGACTGGGGCTTTTGTTCTTTAGATGGTTGGCTTTGTCCAATCACATTTGTTGCTGTTTGGAATGGAGTGGACTGATTGTTAGATGCCAGTATTTGTTGTATTGATTGAGAGCCAGAAACATCTGAGGAGGCAAATTTAAAAAGGCCAGACAGAAAGCCTTCTTGCTGAGAAGGTTCTTGATGGGATATATTTTTTCTAGATCCATCTAATATGCCTTTCGGATTTTGGTCTGATTGCTTATTTTGGGCTCTGGACTGCTGAATAAGGTTGCAACTCTGTCCCTCAGCATTATGCTTCACGGGACCTTGACAGGCACTCACACTCAATTTTTGTTGGTCCTGGGAGATCTTGGTCTCAGTGCTTAAAACCTTGTCAGTGGAGGATCTGAAAAGGCCAGATAAAATACTTCCCTGTTGAGGTGGTGCATTTGCAAATGTTGATTGTTGTTGAACGTTTTTTTGACGAGGGGGTCTATTTTCTGTGGAGGAAACATTTAATGGCCCTGAGAAAGGAGGATTAGATGCACTTTTTTGGGTGTGAGTTTGGGTTTGTTGATTTATTATTTGAGCAGACTGACTCCTTTGTTGTGACTGATTAAGTTGAGTACCTGTGTTCACATCACCTGTAGAAGCAAATTTAATGATTCCTGACAGTAAGCCTACTTGGTGTGGTTGATTAGTAGATACTTGGGCACCTGACATATCATCAGATACAGCTGATTTAAATAAACCAGAGAGCAGGCCCTGACGTTCTTGTTGAGATGCTGTTTGCTCCGTATCATGAGGGACTTCAGTTGGACCAGGATGTTTGTGCCTAACTTGCATTTGTTCTTTTGCTGAAGATGAATTCCAATGTTGCATCCTAGGTACATTTTGATTTGACCCTGGAGGAAGTGGGGAGTTCTGAATGTTAGGTATTTGGGCATGTGGAGCAACAGGCTGCAGATCTTCAGTTGGTGCAATCTTAAAAAGACTAGAAAACCAACCTTTTTCTGCATTTCCCTTAGCAGTTGACTCAGGTTCTTTATGGTTCTGAGTTGTTGATTTTGAACTATCATGAACTGAAGATGGAATTACACCTGTAATTTTACTTGGGAGTGGAAGAGTTTGATCTGTCTTAACTGAGTTTTGTGGAATACTTTTGGATGTACTTGAATCCTCACCAGATGAAAACTTAAACAATCCAGAAAACAGCCCTCCTTCTGCCTTTGGTGGTTGTGGGACAGATACATTGTCAGAAGAGACAAAAGTTTGTTTTGTAAGGGAGGACTGGTCTGAATGTTTTTCTACCCTAATATCTTCTGCTGATCTAAACACAGGGAAAACTGTCTGTGTTTGAGTCTGAGGAGGCACTGGAGGCCCAGGTGAGATTAATGAACTGAGTGATTTTTTAAAAGGACTGAAAAATCCTACCTCTTCAGCTGCTTTTTGTGTTACAGTCTCGGTGTGCATCTTCTCACTATTTATTTCATTGGAGATATTTTTGAAAGCTTTTTCACCATCATCGACTTCATATGCATCTGGCATTGAATTGAGTTTTGTATTGCTATTAAAAACTCTGGACTTATCACCTGGCTCCATTTTCCCAGCATCAAAATTAAAACTTTTGTCTGTTCCATTCACAGAAGTTGATGTCTGAGCAGTAACATTAGTGTATTTGTTGGGCTCATTTCTGATTGGTTGAGTTGAGTGGTCAACCTTTTGCAACTTGGCATCAGATGGCTGGAAAGGTAAAATTGATGGCATTGAAAACTTCCTATCACACTGAGGATCCTGAGTAGGGGATACCACAGCTATTGGTGTGGGACTTGCGGACTTTGGCATAAAGGAAAACAATTTTGATATACCAGAACTAGCAGGAACATTATTTGAATTATCTGATTGTTCTACAGACTTAGAGTCCACCTGTTTTGAGCTTGATACAACTTTATCTGTTATAGAGCTAAATAATGAACTCATGGCATTTTTCATTCCTGCCACTCCATGGTCAGAAGCACCACTTGAATTTCTTTCTTTGGCATCTATGGGTTTATCTTTCACTTCCTTAGAGGTGATACATTGCTCATCTCCAAAAGAATCTGCCTTTGCACTACCCTGAGATGACAGCCTTGATTTGTTAGACTTGGGTAAAGATCCATATTTACTGATCTCCTCTTCTTTTTCAGCTAGATATTCTGATACAGTTTCAACCAGGCACTGCAGTTCATCTATAGGATCAACATATTCATCACTAGGCTCCTCAACAGGAGACAGCATGGCTTCTGGAGCCCATCCACCAATTTTACCCTTTCCACTCTTCTTATCACGGTAACCTTGAAGTCTCTCAGTTTGGCTACCATATTTTGAGAAATATCCACAGTGGCTAAAATTTTTCCTCTCCTCAGCCCCAAGCGCCTTAGCTAAAGAGGTCATTTCCTCCAACTCCTCCTCAGAGCCAATGGAATACTGTAGCTCATCTGAGCCCTCAGAATCAAAGCCTACATCTTCCTTCTGTCTAGCTGCTTCTTCCTCTTGATATGCAACATAATTCTCCAGTGTGTTTTCTAGCTTATTTTTGGCCCACATTCTTGTTTTGTAGAGTAAGCCATTTTTGTATGGTTTCAGGCATGGCATCATGTTTTCATCAGCCTCTTCCATTTCTTTCACTTGACGTAACACAAGCTCACTTCGTTTTTGACGGAGAAATGCAAGATCAGGTGGAAACTGCTCTGCTCCAACATGCTCCAGCCCTCCTGGGTCACGGATTTTTTTCCTTCGCCTTCGGTCGATAGTAGCATAGCCTTCTGGGTAAGCTGCATTTAAAGGAGCATTTTTGTTTTTGACTTTAGATAACTGGTTGACAATGGGATCATGGCAAGCCTTTGCAGTGTGAACAAGATCAAGATTTTTTCTGTCATGCTCCTCAATCCATGCATGTTCTTCTCTATCAAGGAAATCTCCCAGGGTAGTTTTTCCCTGTAGTTTATATTTGACCTCCCAATCCTCCTCACCCATGCCTGAATCTACTGGGACAATCCTAACTCTACCCCTATGATAAGGAATTCTAGCAGAGATTAAAAAGAATGGAAGAGGATAAAAAGGAGGGGGAAAGAAAGAGAAAAAATATGTATTTCAGCATAAGAGATAAAAGCTGAGAGCAAGAACACGATAACAGTGATGAACTAAAGTTGTGAAATAAAAAAAATATATTATATATATTGTATATTAGAAATACATATATATATATATATATATATACACACACACACACAGAGTATATAAGCACATTACCAGAAATGTGAAGTGAAAATTATTGTCTTCACTGAACCATTAAATGCTTTTCACCTTGCCAAAATATAGATTTGAGTCACTCCCCAAAATGGTACATACAGCTGGTGGGAAGCACCATAATACATCCTTTACACACAAATGTCATTTTAGAACTTCATGATCACAATTTATACATTATCTGTACTTCTAAAAGGGATCTGATGCAAAAGAATTTTCTGGATTAGCTCTGTACTGGGCCACACAAGAGCCTCTGATTAACCACAATCTGAGAATACCACATTTTTGTTTCTTTCTCTTACACAAATAAAGTCAAAAAAGACTAGAAATCCATCCTCAAATTGCAAGTTTAGATTTAGATAATCTGCAAGCATATTATATATATAATATGCTTGCATATAAAAGAAGCTATTGCTCATCTGAGTTCAGAGCTAAAGGTGTTGTAAAACTGACACAGTTGCACACACAAAGAATTCAAAGCACTATATGGATGTACACTGTACTTGTAGGAACTGAATGTACCTGCTTGCATGGTGATCCCTATAGTCAAATTCAAAGCTGTGCAAAGAGTCAGCACAGGAATCCATGTGCTGTTGAAAGCGTGGACCCATGGGATACTGGTGAAGTGAAGAGTTGGGCTGGGCTGTAGTGTGGTAGCGTGGAGGTAAACTACTGCTCGTCTCACTCCTGTAGTCACTGTCTCTATCATCCACCGCACTGTCAAGATCATCCAAAGCTAGACAGGGAAACATTACAGGTAAAATTTACATCAACATATTGCATATACAATATAAAAACAAAGCAAAATCTCATTGATCATCTAAGTGAAATGTACAAGGCAACCACAAAATATAAACAAGTACAAGGAAGTCAGTGCAGGAGAACTAAAACAAGGGGTTCACAATGTACACATTTTTAAACAACAATGCCATTTTTCAGTGAATAATATCTTTGAAATCTTAACACATGGGAAACGGATTTGAAAGAGTATTAATTTTGAGGGTCCAGGGAATAATCTAGAGCAGTGGTTCCCAACCACATTCCTGGATGCCCCCCCAACATTGCACGTTTTGCATCTCTCCTTTGTTTGACACACACATTTCAGGTCTTGTAGTCTCTACTAATGATCTGATTTAGGTGTGTTTGATCAAGGAGGCCTGGAAAATATGCATTGTTGGGGAGCCTCCAGGAATGTGGTTGGTAACCACTGATCTAGAGTAAAAGGTTTACTATACAAAATCTGAATACACATATTACATACTCTGACTGTCGGCCCATCCAAAATAGTTGCCTGGTGAAATTAAAAATCAAAAGTGATAGAAGATGTGCAAAAACATAATCATTTACAAAAGACTGATAATTGCAATTCTAACATGAAATGAATTGTGCTTGATGCTTGAGTGAACATTTGTGAACAAGAGAACACCATGAACAGATTGTATGTTAACATTTATGCTACTTAAAAAAGGTAAAGCAGCATGTAAAGGAGTTGAGTGCGAAGTGAAGTATTAGGCATGATGCAGAGGCTCCATCTAGTGTGAGATGTTGTGACTCACAGCACTGAGATGCAGCACAGGGCAGGGGGCGTCCCACTACTTCATCTTGTAAGGGAAACTGACACAAGGAGATTAAAAAAAGATGTAAGAGACAACAAAAAATGTCTAATGTGCATTTATTACTATTAAAACAAACAACCTCTGCTACGGAACATGCAGATTTTAATATATAAAATAACAAATTCATTATCATGCAGATACACAGCAAAACTCACTTTGAACAGTTTGTGTGTGTGTGTGTGTGTGTGTGTATACCTGTATGTGCCTGTGCGTTAGGACTACCTGGATTTGACTTGATTATGTGAAGTCCTGTGGTATGACATGTTATACTCCAACAGCAGGAGTCAAGCAATATATGAACATATTGCTATTTATTGTACAAAATAATATTCATAAGCTAATGTACAAACACATTTTATATAAACTCTTTAATATTTACCAAACATCTGCATAATGATTATAATACAAGGTCCAAGACAAATACTCATTATTATTAATCAAATCACAACAATGCACAACAAAAAAATAACTGCTCAGAACACACGCATGCTGACCACATACCAAAGCTGTGACACTAATTAATAAATAACCAAAAGGGAAACAGAAAAATTTAAAATATGGTCAGACCTACATTTATAAGTCACAGACTACAATACATCTACCTGTCATGATTTAATATAAGAATTAATAAGTGTCAAAAATAATGGTGGTTGAAATATAAATTATATTATTTCACATTAGATTTAAGTAAAACTATTACATTACACACTAATACTGAATAACTTATTCTATATTTATTCTTTTAGCTTTCAGGAATGATTTGTGTTTAGTGGTGTAGACATTAAAATGATCTGAAATATATATATTTTTTTAAATTAAAATGTTAAAAATCATTTAAATAAAATATTATTGTAGATATAATATTTTTCAATTAATGTGTAAGTGTTTACAGTATTGATGATATTGTATAAAACAGTTATTAGTTTAAAATCTTAGACAGCTGTTTAGACAAAAGATCAAAAAAAAAAAGTAGTTATTTTCTCAATTAATCTGAAGTTTATAGTTATGTTCATATTTACTTTACAGTACAGAATATAATGCTGAGCAATGCTAAAAAGAATTATTGTGATTCTGGTAAACACTGCCTACACTTCCTTTTTAGATGCAAATAACAACAGCAACTGTAGCCAAACACAATGTAAATGCCTTCATAAAATTGTCATGCAACCTCTTCTCATGTTATTATATGCTATGACTGTCTGTGTGGACTTTTGTATGGTAACTAAGCCCACATGTACTGAAATATTGAAAGCATGCGGTTGTTAAGCTGCACACATGCACAAGACTTACCTCATCACGAATGCCCATAGCATTGATGTGTTCCAATTTGCCGGTCCAGTATCGAGCCTCATCCTCTGGGATTTCTGCAAAAGTGGTAAAGAGTCATGAGTGTTACAGTCCAAGACACAAAACCTTATGTAGACTATTTACAAGTGCTAAGACGTTATGATTATGAATTCAGACCTTTTAAATTTATAATGAGCTACTTGGCTGAGAGACCTTAAAAACAGTCTGCCAGTTAAAAAAACAGAGCATTTCTTGACACTTTAATTTAGAAGCAAGTATAGGAACAAAGGGATGTTGTTACGTCAGACTTAAGTTGACATTTGCTGCAATATTTTAAAGGGAAGAGAGAGCAGAGGAAAGTAGTTTAGTTTAAATTGAAAATATTTACTGTATTTGTTACTAAACATATAAACCATGTTTGTGACACCTGTACATTACATATTTTATTTTATGTTCTCATTGTTTTGTCTACAAAGAAAAAACAACATGCTTTCAATCCAAATCTACAGTAAAACATTTTCATATTTTGAAACCAGAATAAGAAATTGGTTTCACTGTTTGTAGTCTAAACAGAAAAGAAACGTTATTAAACCAGGGGCCTATTCCATAAACCAAGATTAGAGTATAAGCCAGGCTTATTTCGGTATTGTTATTTTTGGTAGATTCGGTTTCATAAATCAAACTTAAAAAAGTTCAAACTCAGTTACCCCGGCAACTTATGCTGGC
>JAUCMS010000002.1:7208240-7224322 GCA_032357445.1 Enteromius radiatus
GTTTCAGAGCACGGTCACGCTGGAGGCGTTCCCATAGCGTTTTCGGACGCAGTGTTGAGTTCCTGAAAAGGAACTACATTTTAATATATATATTCAAATAAAAAATGGTTGTAGTTAAACACAACTTGTGATTACTAATGAAAATGCATTAGTAAATGCTAAAATTAAGATTCACTAAGATTAAGTATTGTTCAGGCTTAGTTCATTTTTACTAATGTTGTTAACCAATGTTAGCTAATGAAACTTATTGCAAAGTGTTACCAATTATATAATGTTTAACAGTCCAAGAAAATCTAAGAATACATACAGAGAATAAGTCTGACAAGTGTAAAACAGCAGTCGAGGTAAGCTGAGAAACTATAAACAGCCACATCCCAGTGGCTATGCAAACAAAGACACACATCCAACACCTGAGACAGAACGCTTGAATGTAATTTGAGGACAGGGCGGGAATCTAAATCAACAGATATAAATCTCTGAGAGAAAACAAATGAGCCACAAGAAACACTGAGCCAGTTTCATTTCCGGAAGCAAAGCCACCTGTCTTTGGCATGTTCTCTGTGTGATAGCCACAAGTCTGTTATACACTAATTTTGTCTTAAAATGTTATTTCAAATACTGAAATCAACAAAACCAAGGCCATGTGTACTGTATCATGCAATATTCACTAAAACTTGGGACAAAGTGAAAGCAAAGTCCCTTTTAAGAAAAGTGTGTTCACTGGGCCGCCATATTTGCAACACCTCCAGGCAGCTCAAACAAGACCAAGTCATATCTAAATGAATGGGGGAATCCTGAAATCTTGTTTAACTTGAGATTAAATTACATATTTCAAATCAGCAACAAAAAACAAAATGAGGGGCGAGGGGCGAGGGGCGAGGGGCGAGGGGAAGGGGAAGGGGAAGGGGAAGGGGAAGGGGAAGGGGAAGGGGAAAAGGGAAAAGGGAAAAGGGAAAAGGGAAAAGGGAAAAGGGAAAAGGGAAAAGGACAAGACAGCCATCCAAGTGCACACACAGCAGTGAGAAGTGATCAACCACACACACAAACACACCCGGAGAGCTAATGATGCATTTCTCCTGTGTGTGTGCAGGCTTATAAATAATTTACCTTTTACTACAACTCTGATGAAATGTTCCCAGATGAACATTGCCATTTTGTTGTGAGTTTAGGTTAATTACAGAGATGGTAAAATTATCATGAAATGTGCCACTTCCGGTATTTTGTCAGTTGCTCAACACAATCTAGGACTCGAAATGGAGGAATCGTGATAGCTCTATCTCATGTATCTGTATCCCATTCACCCTTTTTTCTCCCCAGATATTTTCCTTGTTGTTACGGAACAATCAGGTAAGGTCTCCTCTGAGGTCTAGATATGAAACATAACACAAATAGCCTGATTATTGGGCTTTGTTATCTTGGTGGCTGAGATACGCTCGCTAGTTGCCAACAAAAGAAGAGGAACTTACAACATGAAGTCCTGCTCCCAGCATGGTTGGTCTCCCCTCACAGTGATGGTGGTACTCTTCACATTTTGCACTTTTAGCGTCACATAGGCGTTGAATTTATCTAGAAATAAAGAAGACGACATATTTATATGCAGTTTTCTTTTAATTTAATTGTATTAGACTGAACCCTTGGTATTTTAAGACCACAATGAAATCTAAATTGTCGTGTGACATAGTCCATGTTTACCCCATCAGTTATGTATTTAAATTAATTAATTAATCAAATAACAATTTTTTTTCTGTATTTCATGCGCAGGGGTCCATAGTCCCACCCCAACTTTAACATAAGAAAATAATGCTTGTCATCTCTCATACTCCATCTGCCTGTTTCTATGGCAAGATGACTGAACATTTAAATAGGAACAATGATTGTACCAGTTGCATATCATACACCTGTTATACAGTACATGTAATAACCTGTTTATGGTAATCAGTATTTACCAGGAAAAAAAAAAAAACGTGCATGCAGGTTGGTCAAGTTGCCTGGGAATCCCAGAGCACATGTGGCAGGACTGTGACTAAATAAAGCCTAAGCAATAATGTTGTAGTGCTGAGTGAGAGTAAAGATTAGTGTGATTCCCCTCCCCCACAGTGCCCTTCCCTCCATAATCTCACATGAGATGCTCAACAGAGGGGGAAAAAGCATCAGTTTAGCATCAGATCTTTATGAATTTATGCCATGCATAGAATTTAGACAACAAGATAATTGACCACTTTTGTCTATACAGATTCTAACCATAATTTACCTCAGTCTTGTTCAAATCTAGTTTCATTTTATTGTTTTATAATTTGGGGTTATCATCACATAAATATTTGCTTTGCTACAAATAATAATAAAAAAAAGAAATAATAAAATCAAAGAATATGAAACTGCAAAGGGTTTCCTTTTAATAGTTTAACTCTTTCAAGATTTTT
The DNA here is from genome assembly GCA_032357445.1 of Enteromius radiatus. Classification (NCBI taxonomy): domain Eukaryota; kingdom Metazoa; phylum Chordata; class Actinopteri; order Cypriniformes; family Cyprinidae; genus Enteromius; species Enteromius radiatus. The sequence goes on from JAUCMS010000002.1 coordinate 7,210,661, forward strand.
TCAGCCTCCCCCAAAACAAAGGAAAAAAAAGGGAAAATTAATTTTATATCAGAAGTCAAAAAACAGAAATAGTGGATTCACGTGACTGTTTATACAAATTGCATTAGAATGTATACCAAAAATAAAATAGCTTTATGTCAGTGAAATATTTACAAGTCAAATTCATAAGGATTGCCTTTCATAAGCATGTATACAAACGTGTATGCAAACACGTAAACACACATACACACTAGAGTCAACAGCAGAAGGATTACTGAGATGGTGACATAACCAACACTATTCATTTCCTGTTTGCCAGCAATGGGGGACTGGCTAACACGTGCCCGATGATACAGTCTGCCAGCAGTGCCGCCCACTGCTCTCCTCCCACCCACAGAAAAGCAGTGGTCTTGCGTTAAGAGACATATAAACATTTAGAGATTTGACACTATTACTTACACAGGCCACTACAAAGATCAAGAGGAAGATGACATCAGCTACACTGACATGCCGGGTCCGTCTGGAAAAGGGTGAAAATAGTGTATACTTTCCTTATTGAAGTCCATTACATTTTCTAAAAAGAAGAAAGCCCCCTAATCTTATTATGCATTGGTGCATTCAGTTCCACAATAACATTTATTTTCATCTGACTACATCTAGTCTACTTTTTAAGACAACCTTTTTAAAAAAAATAATAATAATATGCAAAGATTAATTGTAAACAGTCCAAGTATACCAATGACATTCTGTCAATCATGACTGATTGACAGGTGAGTAAACTAATCAAGACAGACTGTTCATAATTATGTATTTTAAGATTTTTAGATCTGGTAGTTTTGGGGCCACTGAATGGCAAAAATTACAAATTAAAACACAACCAATACAAGCACTAAACTACTGTACTATGGAAATTCATTCTCTGTTGTGGTGGAGGTTGTGGCTGACAGGAACTAATCAATCAAGAAAAACTGTGATGTCATAGGCATCACACCTGGCCAGATTAGCGGAGAGCCACTTTACATTCAGATGCCAATTACAAATTCAGCACATCTCCTGATTATCCATTATGTCAGATAGCGTAGGAGAGAGGGAGATAGGGAGACAGGGAAAAGCAACAGAAGAAAAACATTAACCTAATGAAACTGTAAAGTGCAAATGTAATCATATTATTCTCACATAGCCAGACTTTTGACTATTAGGATAAAGTTTAGTCCAGATTTAAGTTTACTTTTGCCAAGAACCTCGGGTTCTGACTGACATGAAAAATATCCAACCAGATTGTTTTGTTTTTATGTCACTTTTAGTAACTGGCTTAGAACTGAACTGAAGAACTGGCTTCTAAAAATACAGTTAGAGTAAAAACAAATCAATCAATCACAAATAACATAACACCAGTGTTCTTCAACCAGCTGCACAGAAAACACAGAGGAATTAGCAAAAAACTGTTTAGACTTCTAAAATGTTTGTTTGTAACATGGATCTCTAGTTAACTTGCTACTAGTGGGAAAAAAAGAAGAAGAATTTCCTACTTTAAGCAAAACTTTAAACTTTGAAACTTAAAGTTTCATGGGAACATGAAGGCTTTACTGTTTTTTTTTTTGAAGACTGCACCACATGTCATCATTCATTATTGACTCTAGTTGAGTTTTCCATTAAATTAGTCAAAGGCAGCGTACAATCGAGAACTGACATTTCCGTGGATCCCCGATGAATCATGTATGAGGTATGGGATGGATTTGAGGTTTGAATACAGAGGTTCACCTGAGGGATTGTTGAATGTGGGTAGTACCTGTACATACATTTTGCACTTTATGCTTTGTTAACAAACAGTTCATGATGACATTGGTGAATTATAGAATAATATGTTACTCGTTACTTCACAAGGGATTTTTTTTCTCCACAGGTACAGAACAATAAATGGTGTATTCATAGTATCATATGTGTACATAGTCCATATTTTTGAAGGCTTTTAACAAACAATTTTCTACTTTTCTAAATATTTTGTGATACCATTAATTATCACATTCGATAAATTTAAAGGTTTAAAAAAAAAAAAGATCCCAAATAAAACCTGACAATGCAATTTATATAAAAATGTTAATACAAGATAAAAGACCGTTATTTAAGAATGTTTAGCCTTATTGTTTTCATGGTGATGCATCATATTTGTCATGTGACACACTGTAGTCACAATAGTGCTGTATGACTCATAGATCATTTTTATTTAGTTTTTCCTTTTTATTATTAATATTCACTAACACACTCACTATATTATGAAATGTTTTATATTCTGATTCTGAAATTTGTGCAAGTAAATGTATTCCATAGTTTATACACTTATATTGATTGTGTCAGTTGATCTATACCGGGTGATGGGCACCACCATGTTAGTTCGCGCTGAATCCAAACAAGGATTTACAACATGCAAATTAATCCTCTCCTCCCAAAACATGATAAAAGTTAAGTCTCGGGTAAACTGGGAGAAGAGCAGAGTGCACCTAGTTATCTACACAATTTATATTTATATTTAACAGCTTGTATGAACAATTCCAATCTGGCTTTCGCCCTCTTCACAGTACAGAAACCGCTTTAATTAAAATTACTAATGACCTTCTCATGGCAGCCGATTCTGGCTTACTCACTATCCTTGTACTTGTACTCGACCTGAGTATGGCTTTTGACACTATTTCTCATACCATCCTCCTCAATAGATTATCTTCCATTGGTATCACTCATATTGTCCTTGACTGGTTCACATCCTATCTTTCTTCATTTCAACCTGTGCCTGTTACTTCAGGAGTGCCTCAGGGGTCTGTCCTGGGGCCTCTTCTTTTCACCATTTATCTCCTTCCCCTTAGCAATAATGAAAGCATAATTTAAATGAACGTTGGCAGTAATTAACATTGGTCCTATGTTGTTGAACTAATGCGTTTCAAACAATGGAGATGTGGCCAGGACTGGACTGGGACAAAAAAAAATCAGCCTTGGCATTTTTTGGTCCAGACGGCCCACCAACACGTATAGGCCTACTTTATATTGATAGATAGATATACATAAGTTTATATACCCTTGATTTTTATTACTGTGTGTAGTTTGCTGGATGATTGACAACTGTCTTTCTGTTTTGTGATAGTTGTTCATGAGTCCCTCGTTAGTCCTGATCACTTCAGCTGCCTACTGTTCTTAAGAAAAATCCTCCAACACTGACTTCACTCTGAGATCAATCTTTTCACGCTGAGGACAATTGGGACTACCATTTTATAAGGTGAAAACATTCACTGATGCTCAAGAAGGCAACACAATGCATTAAGAGCTAGGGAGTGTAAACCTCTTGAACTGGATGACCAGGGTAAATTGTACTTATTATTTAGTCTTCTGGGAAGCATTGATGTAGCTTCTTAATTGTGAATAAAAATGAGAAAAAAAAAGTAATCTTTAAACAAAAAAAGAAAATTTTGCACATCATCATCCTGTTCATAAGTTTATAATAAGTTCATAAGCTCTTAATGCACTGTGTTGCTTTCTTGACCATCAGTGAATGAAAGAAAAGATTGATCTCAGAATCATAGTCAGTGTTAGAAAGGGTTCAATTATGCAGCTTATTCAGGACAGTACTACGTAAATAAAAAATAAAAATAGCATGCAGTTTTCACAAACTGTCTTGTTTTGTTCAAATTATTTACATATTTGCATATTCTGCAAGTATGTAAACTTATTAGTACAAGTGTACGCATTTGAATATAATACAAACTCACAAAAAAAAAAAAAAAATTGTCTGAGAACATCCCTTCTGGATGGATTAAAATAAAACGTCAGGTCATATTTATTTACATTGGCCCATGGAAACCTCTGTGCACATATTTGACTTTTTCGCTGTTTTAAAAAGTGCTCTATGTATTCTACACTCGTGGTGCACACACGCATTAGGCCAGGTTCTCCGTTTTCCCAGAATACGGATTTCAATCCTGTATTTCAGTCCTTAATACAATTACTTTTACACACAGTTCGGCTATTTACTGGTGTCAATTTTCAGAACACACGCGGTTATTCATTGGGGTCACAGCGCCGTCAACAACGGGCATTGCTGGTATGCCCTATGGTCAGTCCAGGCCTGGATATGACCGTTTTCAGGAAACAGTCGTGTGTAGTTAATTTCCAGAACAATGCAACATACTGTGGTGATTAATCAAAAGATGTGTTTCAACATTCATGGTCGTTACTGTTGCTGAGTGTAAAGTGGTTAAATTCTTAGTGTAACTCAAGACAGACTCAGTCTTGATTCATAGAAATTTAAAAATAAGCACTAAACATGCCAAAAACAGTGAAAAGAAAGAAAAAAAGGGCTCAATCCTATCTTTACTGCAGGGATTCAGTGAGCATCAAGTTGCTTCTATTATTAATATTAGAAAGATGGCAGTTTACAAAAAATGAAACAATCGTGCATTGTTTTGTATTGGTGGTGTATTTGGGAGATGACCAGTTTTAAAGAATAAAACCCAAAAGAAACAGATTTTTCTGCAGTGGTCTCTTATGTTTTTTCCACGGCTGTATATATTCATATTTATATTCATCTATTATTTGCCTAATAATAACCATGCATTTCTTCCGTTTACAAAAGCACAGCGTTTTCTTGATATTGTGAGTGCAAACAAAAATAAGACCACTAAATTTTCAAACGAAGTATTAATCTTTATCTATGAGCCAAAATGATGAAATAAATGTAATATCACATGAAAAACATTGCCTTTAGTCCATGTTCATGGTGCTGCTCGCGCCAAAGCATTGTTTCTCTAGACATGTTAATTAAATCATATCACTAGTGCATTAAATCATATTTATATTGTGTCTAAAATTATATAAATGGTAAGAAAAAGACGAGTTACCTCTCATACATAAATATCTTAATTTTGATGTTGCTATAATGCATTGAAAGTTTAAATGTAATAGGTGTAATTTTGTACTGAAGACTAAAGTTGTCCAGTCAGTAAGGCAGCATCATCTGATTTTTTTTCCCTTATAAAAGTGTAAACAGCTTACTCCTTCAAGAATAAGACATTATTTACAAAAGGAGGAACATTTAGCTCGTTTGAACAGCTAAAACAAAACTACAACCTTACTTCCTCAAACTTTTTTCGCTATCTGCAAATTAGAGATTTTGTTAGAAAACATATTAAAGACTTCGAAACTGAGAGGTTGGATCCTACATTAGACACAATTGTTAATTTATATCCTGTAATTATTGGTAATGTATCTAATATTTACAAGTTACTGTTAGGGAAGGTGGACAGCAATACAGACAAAATAAGACAGGACTGGGAAGATGAAATGAGTATTAGCATTAGTGATGACAGGTGGGATGAATGCTTGAGTAATATACATTCATGTTCGGTGAACGCAAGACATCATCTGATGAGAGCCTGTGAGATTGTTGGAAATATTTTATGAAGTTTTGATTTAGAATAATGGAGCCTGTGAGATTACTTTATATTGTGAGATTCCAGTAATCTCACAGGCTCCATTATTCTAAATCAAAACTTAAATATTATAAAAATAAAATATTTCCACCAATCTCTTCATGTTGTAATAAGTGCAATGTGTCAACAGGAACTTTATTTCATTCTTTGTGGACATGCAGTAAATTACAACCATTTGGAAAAATATATTTAAATCCTCAGTTTCTCTGGCCACTCTGTGTCTACGCTCGCTTCAGCTCTCCTCTCTCCTCCCTCTCAAACACGACACCAGCTGATGATTGGCTGTTCTGCCTTAAGTCTTGCCTCTCTTGATGATCGGTCAGCTCGTGCAGAGGAGGCGGAAACTTATGGTTGTTATGATTATTTACATCTCCGGGTACTTTGAATGTTTATGCTTTTAAGGTTTTTAAATAAGCTTGATATATGTTCGGGAAGATGTTCTGTTGATGTTTTGTTGACATGTTGAATGTTTTCTGTATTATATTTAGTTTTTTAGACTAATGGCAATTGCTAATTGGGATTAGAGGTCTGCATTCCCGCGGCTGTACCGCCCAGATTTCTTGCGACGCGGGAATAAATTTCCAAATAAAAAGCTGTAGCGGTCGGTAACTCTGGTGTAATCTGAACGGGAGCGGGCGGTGATGATTTTTCGGAACAGCATATGTGTGATTTCCTCCTTCTTATTGAGCAAAGTTACAGCCAGTGCTCACGACTGTTACACATGCTGAATGCACTGGACCTGTGTTTTTAGCGCATGCATTTCATTTGCACAGTCTGTATGCACATCATCTGGGAGTGGGACTAAAAAAAAAACTATCCCGCGCAGAACTCTAGTCTGAAGAGCATGACACAGATGGAAGCTAAGTTGCACTTGTTTTTTCTACATTGCTGAAGGACAAAAAGGCTAACGCACGTTCTGAAGCAGTATTAGACCAAATGCTTTTCTGTTTGACCACTTGAGAAATCAACGTTTATTAATTTCTTTCATTGCAAAATTATTAGCCTATTTCTAACTGTATTTCTATGTTATGAAAAGCTCCTCGTTCATGTCCATGTTCATCATTCCACTTAATTAAACTCAAATAAAACGAAACATTTGTTTATTTTCCATTTCTTATTTATTTATATTCAAAAGGGAAGCAAGTGAAACAAATAATAGAGTAGCGAGAAGAAGCGGTGAAAATAAAACTACTCATGTTTACCTGCGGGCTTTTGTGGGCGGGAGCAGGAGAAAATAATATATATTTTTGCGGGAGCGGGACTAAAAAAAAACTATCCCGCGCAGACCTCTAATTGAGATTGTTTAGTAGCTAACTTAGCTTTTTATATCTTGTATTTTAATCCCTTTTATACCCTTCTCTCATTGAATTCATAATTTTTATTTTTAACAAACAAACCACATTCATCCCCCACACTTTTGAAAAGCTTGCTACGCCCCTGTTTCTGAAGTGTATTCAATGAATCTCGAACCTGATCCTAGTATTGGACTTTTAGGAGTAGTGTACAGTTTTTGCAGTAGAAACCAAACACAAGCAATTCTATTCTCTATGTGTATTGCAAAAAAACTCATTTTACAAATGTGGAAATCTGATGCTGTTGCCACCTTTGAAATGTGGGCTAGAGAACTTGTTATACTTGAGATTAGAATTGAGATTCATACTAAGTGATAAACTGTCCATTTTCAAAAAGATTCACATTACCATTCACATTATTTTTGCAGATAGACTAAACTGATATGGACTTTCACAAGACTGCTGTATGTTAAGTTAATTTATTTATTTAATTACTTATTTTATAATGCCTTTTTTGTTTTCATTATCCATGTTTAATTTCTGTCCCAGCCAGTTCTATATTATGATTGTAAATGTTAAATGTTAAATGTTTTTTATGAACCTTCCACAAACAATTTGATCAACATTAAAAGATGTGGGGGGGGGGGGGGTTCGAGTTCCTTTTTCGCAATAAAGGTTTAGGCAGTACTGTATGTATGTAAAATAAAGAGTTGAAGAATAAGACATTATTACAATCTATTTTAAATAATTGTTTTATAATGTACATTAACAATAAAAGCAGTTGTGCTTTTGTACATAAAAGCAAACGAATTGGACGCCGCTTTCTGAAGAGCACATAAAAAAATAAAAAAATAAAAAAAAATCAACTGAAATTCTGCAGAGAAGCTGCAGTTTTTTTATTCCATTCATTTTGTTAATTTATTATTTCGATAGAAAAATATATTGGGAATATGGGCCTATGCATTTATTTTAGGATATTTTGTAGCTAGGTTTTTCTCTGTTGGCACAAGCTCTGCGTGTGATTTGATGTGAATCCTCATGTTCTGATGCTTCATTTGATGTTGCTTTAATAAGTTAAAATTTATAATGTTTAATGTTATCACAGAATTACTGACAAATGTTGCTTAAGTCTTATGTCCTTCCTTGTTTCATATACAATCCCGACCTTTTTTTTTATAGATGCAACTTGTTCCACACTGAAACCTCTTTTAATTTTGAGGTGTCATAAATCCTTACTTTTGATTTAACATTAATGAAACTTTCACTGAAATTTGCAAAATATGCAAAAATGCTAACATATGAATATAAGAGACATGCGATTTAGAGCATTATAATACAAGTTCCATTGGCAGTTACATGGCCAAAAAAAATTCTCACTGCAATTCAGGGATTTCTGTTTAATATAGGTCACACTTTTAGTGGCAGGATAAGCCTGGCTCTGCCCGAACAATCTTAGTGGTTTTAGAGAGGTAAAGTAAACACTCTCCAGCACTGGAATACAAAAGAGCCACCTGTCACAGACAGACAGAGGCCGACAGGCGTATTCTCAAGCAACTGTTTACTCTCTGATACAATAGAGCCAGTGACACAGTATTGCAGTCTTGACATGTGCTGAGCTGCTTGTTTGTTTAAGTGATGGCGCAGAGTGATTGGGAAAAACAGGATCGGGTGTGATCTGAGTGAAGAGTGCTCAGAGTCCCAGAGGGAGTGAATGGCCCACTAATGTCTCATTCAAATAAACCAGGCATTGTCTGGTTATATTACCGCACAGGGACGTGATCTGTAGACACTGTTAAAGCAAAATTTAAAAGGAAATGAGGTTCCATGCTGCAAATTATAATTTTTTAACGTAATATTTTATATCAAGATTTTAATGTTCTGTAGTTAAAAATTATCTAAACATTTTTAAACTTACTTATGTCAACCAAGATCTTTTTCAGTCACAAAGAAATTACATTTTTTAGGAAACCACTCGAGGATTTTTCTCCATATAGTGGACTTCAGCGGTGATCAGTGGGTTGCAGGTAAAAGGGTCTTATCTAGCAAAATGATCAATCATTTTCTTTAAATAGAATTATAATTATACGCTCTTTAAAGGCATTATCTTTAAAATTATATTTATACATTAAGTGTTTGGCTAGCATGGCCTCTCAAATGTATACGTTTGTGCGTCTTTATTAGGTGACATTGGAATATATTATATATGTTTATATGTATTCTAATAATTTATATTATATTTTTTAAAAATTATGCGATATATAAACTTTAACATTTTTCCTAAATATATATATATATATATATATACACATGCATGCAAATAAATAATAAATATACACAGTAAAAACATATATAAAAGATATATAGATATATAAAAATTCATTACAGATCTAATCATTGCTCCAGGCACAAAACCTGAGATTTACATATTGGTTTACTGCTTCACGCCTCCCTTAAACTCAAGCCAACACCCATATTGTAAAAATAACCACAGTGTAAGGCATTCTTTTTCGTCCCACTATAATCCAAGAGCTGCTGCAGAGCTTTTTTGTACCTGTAGATTATGATTTTCAGGAAAACACTACACACACAAGTCACCTTCCTGTTCAGGGACACAGTAGTCAGGCTTATGGGATCGATGTAAAGGCCAACAGAGTGAGGATTTGCAGATAGGGAGGGTGTGGGGATTTGGACTTAACCTACACTGATCTTACACACTAACTCACAAGCTACAAGCTCTAGTACTCAAACAAAATGAATGGCAGGAAGGCAGAATCAATTATCAAATGAACTCCTGAACCTTCAGCAGGGAAATCAAGGTTTCTGAGGAGAATCAAACATATCTTGGAGATGTAACATGACATGAAGTTCTGTGATTTGAGTAGTGCTGTATTAGCGTACATTGTTCCAAAAAAAGTCTCAAAAATCCCACACTGTCCAAAAATGACGAAACCTAGATGATTTACATAAGATTTCCATGGCTCAGAAAAAAAGCAAATATTGTTTTTACATAATTCTGAATTGCATTTAAAAGAAGAGAAAAACATGTGAGATTTTGCCTACCTGGAGGTCCTTGGAGTTTGGCTTTCTTAACTGCAAGAAAAAGAAAAGTGGTCAGAAAGATATTTACATCATCACGCTAAGAGTTACATACAATACACTGGCACAAGTTAAGGTAAAAAATGTATACATAAACACAGAAGTTCAAAGGAAGGTAATATTTTAATTACAGTCTTGGTGGCTTCCATTGTATGAACCAATAAACTCTCAAACATACAGTGGAATAACATACAGTAAGAGTGAATAAATTACAAATTTTATTCCATTTATTTATTTTATTTAATTAACAATTCTGTGCATTCTGTGCTTGGATTTAAAAATTAATTTCAAGCAAAACAAAGCAACAACAACAAAAAAACACTAAACATAGTGACTATGTTCACATCTTCATTTTTTTACATGTTATCTAATACATAATCCTATATGTCCTATATACCGAATGATGGAGTTACAAATTTAAATCTTTGTTTAAAAGCCATACAGACATTACAAATCCATAAAGTGAATTTATTTACTGATACTTATTTTTGTTTGTTTACTGATATTTTCTTTATTAGGTTAGTTGGTTACATTTAATTTTCTTTATTTGTTTTTGTTTGCTAGAATGAAGAATGAAGGGAAAGCAAAACCAAAGTAGGCTCATCTCATGAAGTATCTTATGAAATTGAAAAATCAGTAACAATAACGTTAAATTTATAATCACATAAAATGTGTAAAATAAATATGTCATCAGGGTAACATTAACTAGTTGGCTAATACATGAGGAATCCATGCTTACAAGACTGAATGACTTGGACAAATATCTGATTCAAAAATAAACTAAAGTCTAAATGCCTTCCAAAACTGACAGCAATCCATTTAAAAAAAAAAAAAGTGGTCAGCCAGCCATACAATAAGACTTAGTCCAAGTGTAAGTGTAAGTTTGGTAGCCCTGCAATCCATACACCAGCCAAAATCATGAATGACATGCATGAATGAAGTAACTGATAAGCATACATTAGAATGGGCTGAAAATTCTAAGGAAATCTGACTGAAATGGTCAATATTTTCCAGCAAAAGTTAGCTTTTCATTATATAGCTTAACTGAAATTATCAAGGTTTTACAACTAAAGTTACCTTTTGTTGTAAACCAAGACAACTAAAAAACAAAAAATGTAAAACAAAACAAAAGTAAACTTTCAAAAGAATGGTCTGAAGATAAGCATATCTGAAATAATCAATGTTTTCCAGCAGAAGTTAGTGTTTGTTGTAAAACACAACATAAAAAAACAACATATCCCAATATAAAGAATGAGTGGAAAATTCTAGGCATATCTGAAATTCTCAATGGTTTACAGCTAAATTTAGCTTTTCTTGCACTACAAAGCATAACAGGAAAACAAAATAAAATAAGAAAACATAGTAACTGCAAAAACAAAACAAAAAACAACTACGGCTGTAAAATCAATGAATTCCTTTTAAAATAAAAGTATGCGTTTACATAATATATTTTTGTGTTTCACAAGTATAAATCAACAGCAGAAAAATCTCTCTGTTTGGAAAACAGTCCATTTTGAACAATACTCCTGTCTTGGTTTAAGACCCTGCCCATGGCCATACAATAACTATTATGGGATTGAGCTGTGATTTAGAGCAGATTACTTCTGATAGCTGCTTGAGCTTGTGTGCTGGCCATGACTGGATGAATATGCCAGATGGATGCTGGGATTGGACGCCAGGCCACGAGACATCACAGTGGATTTCTAACGCATATTGCTGTAACCTCTCACTGGATATCAGAAAAGACATAGCGCACACATTATGCCTTGTGAGGCATAATGATATTGAGATTAGGACTGAGAGACAAAGGTTAACAACACAATGAGAAACACGAATGCAATAAATGTGTTCCCAAAAAGCAACGATCCCTGTTCAGTGTGTTTTGTCACAGGAAGTCTGTGCAATGAGGGATATCAGAATGTGTGATTGTTTTCCACATTTCTAGCTAAGCGGAAACAGAGGTTAGGTTTCTTTAAGGCCTTGGGGAATGGGTCAGCGTGTCAGTGGAAACTCACTGACTCTCATTACTGTGGAGTGTTAATAATGGAAAGCAATGCATTCGTTTAGTTTAAGCCTTCCTGAGATGCAGTGTTTAGATAGAGGGCGGCTGGACAGGAACTTCCTGCACGTCACCTTTGCCCAATCTACTCACATTTATTCCTGAATATCCTTGTGAACTTGTCTGCAAAAAACAGCCTTAGCTTTTCTGTTATTAGATGGTTTCGAAGCAAAATTACATAATTTATAATATGATTGTTTCTTGAGCACCAAATCAGCATACTGGAATTATGTCTATGGTATGGTATGGTATGGTATGGATCACTCAAAACGAAAAAAATATAATCAGTCTTTAAAATATATGAAAATAGAAAGTAGTTATTAACAATTGTAATATTACATAATGACATACTGGCAGTATAACACAGGAAAGTGGAAACTGTGTGTTATCCAGTCATGACCAGTGTGTACCGTTTACTTTGGACACTGCAGCTAGCGAGGAGGTTGCTGGATGACTGGACGGAGAGAGCAACAGATGGACAGAGGATTACATTTACAATCCCCCCACTCACTTCTGGGGAAGACACTCACTCACTACCTTTGTAGCCCAACAATTAAACTTAAGGAGTCATACTATGATATATCATAAATGTTTATTCTTTTTCTCTCTCAAAGATGGCTTCTTCTGACATTTATTTTTTATTTTAATTTTTTTTTTGCTGTTTGCTTTAAGCAGATGTTCTGCCATGATAAATTCATCTGATTTCAAAAGATATGATATGATCACCTTTAAGACAATGGTAAAACAGGGACCTTCCACAATGCGATGCTTTCAAAACCAAATAAATATACGACAATATGCTTAATGTTATTTCACGTTAATGATATATATATATTATGGTATAGTTATTTTTGCTTTAAATAAGAGCTTTATGATATAAAGTTTTTTATACCAAAGAAACGGCATCATTCTTGTCACCAGTGTCAATATCGCAAAAAACTAATACTAGCCTAAATATTAAAAAAAATGAATTAACATAAAAATAAAGCTCACTAAAAACAAATAAATAGTTCGCAATTAATTAACAATAAAGAAACTAACTACAAGCAATAGGACAGAAAAATTACAGTTGATCATAGAAATGCTACATACAAAGTATTGAAATGTATAAAACACTTCCTATTCTTCACTGTGTAAATTAAATGTATATTTCTTTTTTATTAATGTTGGAGTAGTGATTTGGTCAAGAGAAGTAAGAGATTTTCTCTTTTTTGTTGTTCGATTAACATGAATGACAGACAGTAGCAATTTTAGACTGCTGTCATTTTAAGAGCTGCACAGATCCAGTGTACTGTCCATGAGAGAGCCACCAAAGATGAATGAAGGTCTTATGGGTTTTAAATGACATAAACAATTAATGTACGAATTTTCTTTTTTTGTTGAACTATCCCTTTAAAGGGGTCATATGATGTGATTTCAAGCTATTTCTCTTTGGAGTGTTACAAGCCGTTTTATAGATAAAAAGTTGAAAAAACTAAAGAGAAATTCTTTCTAACAATTATGACTTGTTTACACCCCCATAAAATGGCTAATTTAAACATGCCCCCCATATCTCTACGTCACAGGATGGGTTTATTTTAATAAGACCGCCCAAATGTTTATGCAAAGAAAAAAAGCGAAACTATTATTCTCGCTGTAGTGTTGCTGCCAGTGCCATGTTCTGGAGATGCCGTGTTTCATTGTGAATAGGGCTGCACGATAATCATTGCGCGATATTTATTGCGCATCTTGTGAGTAAATCCGGTTCTATAATCAGCGGAAA
>JAUCMS010000002.1:7224422-7238781 GCA_032357445.1 Enteromius radiatus
TCCGCTGATTATAGAACCGGATTTACTCACAAGATGCGCAATAAATATCGCGCGATGATTATCGTGCAGCCCTAATTGTGAATGTGAAACTACTTTGTTTGTGCTTCCAAAAGAGAACACAACTAGAAATCAGTGGTTAAGTTGTGTTTGTATGTTTTCTCATTAAAAGAATCTACTATTCAAACATGATTTTTGAGCAGTAGAGTATTGCTTGTTGTTTGTCGTTTCTCCAGTCACAATTGCAGACATTGTGCATATGGAGGTAACATATTTGCATAATCCTTGTCTGCCCGCAAAATACCAACAAAGTCTGATCTGCCCACAAACACTTCCGCTACTCAGTGTATACATCATGTTGTAAAAGCAAGTGTGTTTTACATTTATTGCCCAGGGATGATGATCCTTAGAATCAGTGGTTAAATTTCATATATGTAAATTCATTCTCTGCCAGCGGGAGGTGATGTTATCGTGGTAGGGACTAGGTTACCCTAGCAACGCTGTATACAAAGCAGCACTCCGCTAGCAAACAATGATTTATCAGACATTATATGCAAGATGAAATGAAAATGACCTGAAGACAGCCAGTTTCCTTCAGAAATACAGTGATATAAAAACGTTTCAATTTTGAAACATGCAATGCTCATTTATTTCACTCAAAAAATTAAAGTCAAAGCCTTGTGAAAAATCCCTTTGTGTGAACCAATCAAAACAGACTTTCTCAACTGACCAATCAGAGAGGAATTGGCTTATGGAAGGGAGCGGTTTACAGACCTTAAGATCTGAATTGATTTAAACGAACCATATCCAAGTCATTGCAAAATTATTCTAATATTAAAAGGCATATTCTGAGAAAAATACAATGTTTTCTGACCTTAGATGCATTTAAACCTGTTTACCATACTACCTGCTCTTTAATGCAGTGCAATGCATAAAAAGGCTTTTATTGTTTTTGTGCCATCACAGCAGGACAATGCCACATTGCATTACACCAAATATACAACATATTGCAACATAATGATCTTTTTAGCAACATCATATGACCCCTTTAAGACCTAATTTGCTGTTTTTAGGAGGATACTTGCAAAAACTGACACATACTAGTGTGTGTATTTAATTGTTCAAGTCACATAAAGCAGCAACTGTTCAATATTGAGCACAGTCTCGATGTGCTATTGCCTCACTGAAAGCACACACAGTAAAATGTGTTTCCTTTCATTGCGGATTGCACTCAAAAAAATTATTCTCCCCATCAATGTTCAGTTTATTTAAAAAAAAAATATTTTCATTTATCCCCCTTGTGTTAGGTTTCCCATTAATAAACAATTGCATTGTGTTAAACTGACTTGAAATAGTTTTAATTAAGTAGGCCAAAAATAATATTTGATGCTTGTTCAATTTACGTAGTAAATGATGTAAAGACAGCACAACTCTTCACAAACACTTTACTTAAATCATTTGAGTTGAGAGTAGGTATATACAGGATTTTACTTACTCAAATAGGAAGTGGATTTCCCCTTCCCATCATGCTTTGCACAGGGCTGGATACAGAGAGTAAAAGTGTTATTTTATTAAGATTATCAAATTGGGAGACTTGTTAATGTTTAATGCTCTTTTATGTTTGATTTTAAATCTTTCTGGTATGTTAGGGTTTTGGGGGTTACCACTGTACATTACTTATAGTTTATATATTGCTTTTTGCATGCTATGGAGTTAACAAAACCATCTTAAGGCTATGCCAAACAAGCTTTTTTATTGTAGTTTTTAGATTTTGTACAAATTATTCCTCTTGTAAAAGTAAAGAAAATGCTGAATGTAATGACTCAATAAACTCAATGAAACTGGATTATTTGTTTTGGTTGAAGGTGATGATATAAAGTTGAGAATAACTGAACTTAACAGACTAAATCAAAGTCAACTAAACAACATTGAATTAACTTTACGTAATTAACTTAAGTGTACTGAAGTCAATATTGTTAATTAAATGCAATCTAACTCAGTAACGTGGAACACATAAAAAAAAGTTAAGTAAGGTCAACAGTGTGCTTTTCTGTGGCTTAAATCACTTGTTTTTAAACCACAATACTTAAACATTTTTGTGACCACATAGCGCAGTAATATGAACATGTATACGTGTAACTGCAATAGAAATGTCCAAAATCTCTATGGGTTAATCATGTCTACCGGTATAGCATCCATCTCAATTCTGATCCTGTATCTTTTTTTTTTCCTTTTATTGAGATATATACACATTTCTCAAATAAATAAATAATTGGAATTATGAGATTAAAAAATAATGCATTTACCTTTTTTAATAAATGAGAGGAACGTTACCAATTTGTTTTTTTATTAGAAATTTGTAATAATTGAGACATTAACATGGAATTTAAAAAGAGAACAAATTTGCAAGAAGTCAACTGTGAGATAAAAAGTTTGTGAGTGTTACATATGAGAATTGAGTCTGGATAAAAGTTTGTTTAATATTAATTTATTGTCACTGACGGAACATATAATCCAAAAAACAACAATAATAATAACATTTGCTACCTTGGTATTATCAACATAATCTTGCTCACAAACAAATAACTCATATGACACTGTCCTTTAACTGAATAAATGTGAAAATAAATGTGAAAATGTGAATCAATCCTACACTGAAGAAATTAATTTACCAATTATCGAATCAATCTGACTCACTTAGCCAACTACATTCTATCAGTGCTTGCAGTGAACGTTTGCTTATGTAAGGTTAGCTTATGTAAATCTTCAAACAATACAATTTTGGATTAATTTCTCATATGACATCGAATAATTACAGATTTATAAATAAAAATATTAAAACATTTACATACAATTAGACTATTTATTGTAATTGACTATGTGTCCAAAGTAATTAATTATGCAAAACTGCAGAAAAACAATAGCCGAACGCATTCTCTGCTTGCAATATATGATTCGACGCACTAACATCACCTTCAGAGATGTAAAACTCAGCCATGCATACATGCTTCATAAATACACACATCCATCAACACAAGTGTACAAAGCTGCCTGTTCAATAACTCTTTTATCTCTTTAATTAAACGTAGTGACCACAGCAGATCAGCAGCCTGTATGGCTGTAATGAAGCCGGGCTAATAAATGTCTGCAAACATGCACCAATTCAATTACTCCTCAAAGCCACAACAAACATGTCTAGAGATCAGACCGAACCTGACATACTTAAGTCTATGTGACCCCACAGGGCCGTTATTTGTGTCTGTCTAATGTGGGTGCGTGGAGATCGCTCATTTGTATGTGTACTGACATCACCATGGAGATGGGCCTTTTGTCTGAACAGCAATAAATAAAGACACAAAACCACGATCCTGATAAAAGAGGTGGACGGTGAGTCAGAAAGACCAGCACACTTAGATTGGTGCAAACGCAGTTAATATATGACGGAGGATGATATTTGGAAGATGGCATCAGCTAAACAGCAGCTCTTAATGTACATACAACAACCTGTGCTCAGTTCCTTCTGCACTAGATAGCAGCTCCTACCCAGTGTTCCCTGCTTCCTACACTGGGAAGGGTAGATCTGTAGAAATTCACTACACTTGACAAATGTGGTTATTTGGGAATGTCCTGCAAAACCATTAAACACATTCTATACCTACAGTTAAGGAATTTTAAGTATGATGACTATACTCCTGTAAAAGAATTTAAATAAATAAAATAAACAAATACAAATAATACAAAATTACAACACCCTTTTAATTTATAGAAATCAATACACATAAATTAATAAAAAATACATTTGTCATACTAAAAACCAGTTTATAAAGTTATATTAAGAAATATCTCTCACGGATGGGGTTTTGGTACCTTGCCACTGTCGCCTCTGGCTTGAGTGATTATCGTCATTTTGACGTCTCTGCATAATAAATAAATAGTTTAATTTCATCGTTATACATTACCATCACTCTATTCTTCTATCTGTATTGTTAAAAGTGCTATAAATAAAAGTGATCGATTGATTGAGTAAAGAAATATACAGCACAACTGTAACATTAATAATTATATTAAATGCTTCTTGAGCAGCAAATCAGCATAAAATAATGCACTGAAGACTGGAGTAATGATGCTGAAAATTCAGCTTTGCATTAAAGAATAAACTACATTTTTAATAATATTTGAATAAAAAGCATTTTCACTTTGTGTGTCCAAATCCTCAAATCCTTCTGTTCCAGTTTAAGAAAGGACAAAAAGGAAACTACAACACAACCAAAACTGTTGAAAGATTTGGTTTTCTAACTGGTGATGCACAAAGCCAAACTTCAACTGCAAGCACGTTTCGTGTGAGTTAAAGGTATAATTTGTGAAATCTGAGAATACAACACATGTGATGAGAAAAGAGCTGTGACCTTTTAAACCTTAAACCAATGGAATAAAAGTTCTTGTGATACACGCTAAAGAATTTAATCACAGTCCGATTCCTGCACAAACATTTCTTTTGTCTCTCTGAATAATTGACTTGTTTGGAGATCCTCAGTGAATGTGTTTCTTATGCATGTGTTTGTATCTGTGCAAATCTCCACAGATTCTTTCTGCTATACTTGCATAACAACACAAGTTCCTGAAGAAAGGAGGCAGTGGAGGTAAAAGGCCTGTATGGTTTCCCTTTAACACTTTAAGTCAAATGCATCAAACTAAAACTCTTCCACAGAAAATTTGGCTTGCATTTGCTTCTTTTTAGAGCTTGTTTCATGTATCTTCTTTTGCCCAGTCACTGTTTAAATTGCATTAGCCTTCCTAGATGAGGATGAGTAGTCGGTGGAAGGACCCTGTTTCACCCCCACATTCAACACACAGCTTTCAAGCTATACTGTGTAGACATTAAGCAGAGACACTTTCACCAAAGACAGCAATCAGTAAAGCGCTTGCCACTGGAGCAGATTGAGCGTAGATAAGAAAGAGAGGAAATGATGGAGATGTTGATCTGCAACTGGCCAGTGACCAAAGATAAAAGGAGTATGTGTCTCTAAAGGAGTATGAGTGCATGAAAACACATTGCTTTTGATCTGCTTTCCTTCACGAGGATCTGGTGAGTCATGGACATTTACAAAATACAAGATGTTAATAACTCAACTAAATCACTAAATACGGTATTAAAAAGTTCAATTAACATTATATTTTAATATTATCAAAACATTTTATTAAAATTATATCAATGTTAGCGCGTATGCGTATATATATAGACAGACAGACATACAAATCCATTATTTTAATATATTTTATTAAACAGATTATGTTACTTTAAATAAACAGAGAAGTAAACAGGTGTCATTATTTTAATTAGCATTTAATAAATTAGTATTTCCTTTATATAATATTAATATGTGTATTAATAATAAAAAAATATTTTAACATACACTAAAGAAGTAAATATAAAAGTTAAAAAATAGTTTCAATTTCAAATTAACAGTAAATATAAAGAATTAAATTAAATAGGGACTATTAAAATATATGTTAACAAATATTTATATTTACATACATACACACTATATTTTTACATAACATTGACTTAAAAAAATATGCATATGCATATATAATGTCCCATCATAAATTAGTATTTTTAAAACAAATCACACTCCAAAAATTTTACAAATCTATCTTTATTGTTGCACTGTCCTGTTTGTGTTGCAAAGCTGTATTACATCACGACACAAAACAGCTGCTTCCCTCAAACTACATCCTAACTATAGCAAACCGCAAATATATAACATTTCAGCCTGCTTGATCGTGACAGGATCCCTTAATTGAAAAATAAAATTATACTATTGCACGAACAAGGCAATAAAATCTTAGAGAAAGTAAACAAAATATGTTTAGAGTTTATAAAAATCGCGCTTTCGGCTGAACCTTTAAAGAAACAAAATACCTGTCTGACTGCATGTTGACGAGTGCAAACCTATGCAATGAGTTTGAAAACATATTTAAAACAGCACTCACCTCTCACGCAGAGGAGAGACATGGCAACCGAAGTTTTTCCTCTTGGATAAATCCTGTCACTATAATAAGTTATCAGCTGTCTGGTGACATTTCAAACGATGCCACAAGTTAGTTCATCGTCATGAGCGCACTACTGAGGTCGGATGATGCGCAGATGCTCGACGGAGTAACTGCACTATCCCACAGGTGACGCGTTCTGACTCGGATGACCCAACGCCATGATCGAACTAGATGTGTAACTCACAGAATGAGAGGCGGGGCTGGCAGGGATTTTGATGACGT
This sequence comes from Enteromius radiatus, assembly GCA_032357445.1. Classification (NCBI taxonomy): domain Eukaryota; kingdom Metazoa; phylum Chordata; class Actinopteri; order Cypriniformes; family Cyprinidae; genus Enteromius; species Enteromius radiatus. The sequence goes on from JAUCMS010000002.1 coordinate 7,230,696, forward strand.
CGGAATTGCCCCTGACCCAGAGGGCGGGCATTGCTGTACTGTTGACCAATGGTTAAAGCTAATAGGTGTGGCTTATCACTGGTAAAGGAACAGGTGTGAAGCTGACCTGTCAACATAGAAAACTGGGATGAATACAGTCGAATCTATTCGTTATTCATTTTAAAAGGAAGTTACTGCCTCCAAGTCTTGCTCTGTTGACTCGCAGGTTTTTGTTACAAACAAGGAAACAAAAAAAAAAAAAAAACTCTTTCAAAACAATACATAAATTCACCCTGTTAAAACGTAAGTTCGCCGTAAGTTTAAGAAGGATATTTATGTTAGTTGCTCTTTTTGCTCTCTGCACCTGGAAACAGTCCTCCACATCTTCTGGCATTGCAGTTATATTAAATATGATTGTTTTAAGTTTCACATTTATGAGTATAAGTTTTCCAACAAGAAACCCTTTAAAAAAATAAAGAATTGGAATTTCACTTATTTAAAGAAGAAGATTAAAACTGCCCTCTTGTGTTCAATTTTCAAATTTTCAAAGATTGTACTTTCCATATTCCACATTAATATTATAGTTTCCTCTCTCCATTGGCTTCATAAAGTCTGTTATACTGTTTGGTTTTTGTCATTTAACCCATAATAAAAGAAAGTAAACTTATTTTGCATTGTTCAATTATATTTTGGTGTGAGATACAGAAATGTATCAATAAAATTTTTTTATTTATTTTATTATTTTAATTAAATATTTAATGATATTTTGGCCAAATTTCACATTCATATTTGCAGTTTTACAAAATCCCAAAATGTATGGTTTTGTTAGCTAAAGAAAGGCATATTAGGTGGAATAAAGCATATTAGAGACTCTGGATAAAAAATATATATATATATGAAGATTTTAAAAGACTGAGTTCGGAAAAACCTGATTGAATCCTCTTTCTGATTTTACATTATTCCACCTGGAACTTTTTTATTTATTTATTTTTTGTAGCTGTTTACCTTTTTGTTTGTTTATTTATGCAAACATATTGTATGTTTATTCAATTGCCCTTACTTCCTTCACCAGTGAGCCCTGTGGACAGATCACCAGAACCAAATGCTCACACACATACACACACTATAACTCTTTTAAACAATCTGACATGCACTTAAAATTTAACTTGTAGATTAGGTGCTGAGCGTCCGGCCAGAGGAGAACTGGCCCCAACTAAGTCAGGTTTGTCCCAAGGTTTTTTTTTCTCCATTCTCTCACAGATGGGATTTTGGTTCCTTGCCGCTGTCACCTCTGGCTTGCTTAATTGGGGACACCTAATTTCTAGTGATTGTCCTCGTTTTGATTATAGCATGGACCAAAAAAAAGTAGGCTATATTTCTGTTATTTACCCTCCTGTTGTGCAAATTAATTAATTTGTAAGACTTTGTCATATGAGACTTTGATGTCCCAAATGTCCAACCAATTAAAATACATGTATTTTGGAAAGATTTGTTTTTTTATTTGAACTGCATTTTGACAAATATCCATTGTGAAGAGAAAAGTTACAATTTGTAATTTTAATATTAATTGAATAGGCCTACTATTATATTATTGTATAGTATATTATTTGTATTAATGAATATTTCAAAATATATTTTTCTAATTAGATTTAGATATTTTGATTTTAATTTTCATTAAAATCAGTTTAAGCAAATATGCACTTTTGTCATTTTTTATTTTTCGAGTATTTTAATTTAGCTGTTTTTTTTTCTTCAGTTTTTGTTTTAGTGGAACTTCATTTGTAATTTTGTGTACACTTTTCGTCAAATCATTATTTTAGCCTAATTTCAATTTTGAAAACTAATATTTTTATAATATTTTAGTTAGGCTAATAACAACACTAGACTTGAGCTACTATTATGAGCTTACTTTGCACATTCACAACAAACTATCATTTCTACTGATCTATGCAAAATGATTTGATGCATTACTACAGAATTTATGAACTTGTAGTACCTTATAATTTGTGTAATGTTATCTGTTTACTGACTTTGGTGCAACTCCGGAACCATATAATGAAAGCATTTGTTTCCCTCGCAGACTCGGATGTTTGTCACTGACGCGCGCGTGATGTTGTAATGTGATTTCCGCAGCTGTAAGAGGGTCACGTTTGTAGTGCAAACTCGAGAAGAATTAATTCATTTGTCGCAGTCATCTTTAACGTCTGTTCTGATAGAGGCTGAACATGCTCAGGACTGTGGTGTGTCGGGCAGGGAGCGGTCTATTAAAGGTAATACACGTGTGCGATGTTGCTCTGAGGACTTAGCTTCGCTTGACATTTCAGTTGAATGCTGTCACGTTTAATTGATTGAAATTCACTATTCAGACATAAAAATGATTTCTGTCACACGTTTACCTTGAGGATAATTTAATAATTAATTTACAAATTCTGTTAAATCCCAATAATGTGTTTTGTTGTTTTTTTTTTGAGTAAATGTGACGGTTGTAACATCAGCTATTCGTTTCATCATCGGGCTTCCATCCCACAGTACTGTGTACTTTGTTAAAAGGTTAAAATGAATGATTACTGTTTTCATAAAACAGAAATCAGAATTGCTTTTTTGCAATTGCAAAGACAAAGTCGAAAGTTGTGCTAGTTTCTGGTACTATGACCATATTATGAAACGAATACTTTAAGGGTGTTAAGGTCAAATCTGAAATCAAAATCTTATTATGAATGATTCATCCTTTAACTCACCTCCGAACTGAGTTTCCATTGCTGTTGTCACCATGGTAATTTTGTTAACTAAAATCATATAAAGTATTTTTATTACTTGAAATAAAATTGATATTAACTGAAATGATCAAATTAATCGTTACAATTAAAGTAAAAAAGCAACATTTCTCATTTTCATTTGAATTAAGTAAAAGTGCTAAAATCTTATTCAACTAAAATATTAAACTAAATATTATACTAAATAGGCAATTTCATGCAAAAGTCAACCTTACCATGAAAAAAATGAAGTTTTTACCAAAAGAGCAAAACCCTATTTAAGTTGTGCATTTAGATCTGTATTTTACTGCATTAATAGAAATTTGAAGGAAATCGCTGTTTTTCCACTACATATGATGGGTGCACTATAGTAAATTTACGTTTTCCTTCCACTGTATTTCATGTTTTCTAGTGAGAAATCAAAGACTGTCCATTTTTTTATTTATGTCAACAGTAAGTATTTTGTAGAAAGATGGAGGCCTGTCTGAAAAGTATATACACTCATTTAGTCTTATCAGAGATAAAGATGAATGACATTAGGACGCTTCAGCCCTTTGTCATGTCCATAATGTTCTCTATTCTTTGCTATACTGGCACGGGTGTTTAAAACATTGCTGATGACTGATAGACTGTGTATGGCCATACTGCTATAATCTGTTTCAGGCTTTCCATATCATAACATTTTAAAAATGAATTAATTCTAACTTTTCAGATATTGCATTCTCAAAAGAACGTTGCAGAGCGTTTATACAGCATTTGTTGTGCTGGTCAGAAATGCACAGGCGGACTAAAGGAAAAATTTTAAAACTATTCTAAATGTCACATAATGTTCATTGTCAATGTTAGCATATTATTTAAACCTGTAAACCTGTATGTGCTTTAAAAAAAACTTGTCGCTATCTGCTCATTCAGTGAGATGTTGCAAAATGCTAGTGGAACCAAATGAGAGAATTCATTTTCTTAAACCTCCATTAGCCTATCACTTAGATTAATGGCACAGCTTTGTCATGTCTTTTTCACCTCACTCTTCTTGTGTGTCAGCTCGGTGTAGCGGCATAACCGCTGCAGCAATCCTACTCATTATATGGTTTATAGGCCTATTAGCAAATGTAAAAGCCCTTTCACAACAAAAAGTGTCACAAATAATAAATTCACATCTGTAAGTAGAATAAAGGAGAAGAAGGTTCAATACTCTTCGGCAAGTTTTTGACGTTTGCTTGTAAGTATGTTTGAACTGGGTCATCAGAAGTCAGCAGTAAAGACATTGATTAATAAAATGGGCTTAGATACATTTGTGTAATTTAATTTTTTGCAGCTTTGCTTCATACTCTGAGTTTATTTTAATTAATTTTGATGAATACTAAATCTGTTTTTTGAGAGTGAGATGAATGAATGCACATTCAGTCTAGAATTAGTCTAGAACTACACTGTATTCACACAACACACACAATGCCACTGTATTTCTGATTTCTCCCAACATGGGGTCAGGAGACTTGTCAGTCAATAAATAAGAAAACAAATTAACTGGCATTACTTTTTTGAAAAAGTAACTTGGTTATATTATTCTAAAATTAAAAAGTATTGCTTAGTAACTTAGAAAAAGTAATATTATTACATAACTTGTTACATGTAACAAGTTACATGTAATGCGTTGCCCCCCTCCCCCCACTGTACATAACATTGAATTTTTCTGATATCTGGACTCTATTTTAAGGGGTTTAGAAAAATATAAAGAGATGGTTCAATATATTGGTAAAGAATACTATTTATGAGAACTCATATTTCAGGTTTTAACTGCCAATATCATGTCTGTAACGCTGGAATTGGCCGCACACTTTTTTAAGTAACCTAGTAAATCTAGATGAATGGTTTAAATTACATTTACACTACACAATGCTCAAAGACTAGACTAAATACATCTTCACAAATTAGTGCTGTCAAATTATTAATCGCAATTAATTGCATCCAAAATAAAAGTTTTTCTTCACATAATATTTATGTATACTGTATATAATTATGTTTATTTAGTTATTTAGCAAATGCTTTTATCCAAAACAGCTTCCAAATGAGGACAATGGAAGCAATCAAATATATAAATTCACACACATGCATGTATATATTTCAGCAAAGAATTTACTTTATGTATAAAATATATTTATATTTTCATAATAAATTAAATGACTATAAACATAGAAATGTAAATAGTTTCAATATATACTGTATGTATTTATATGTACATAATATGCTCATTACACACATTATGCAAACAAAACATTTATTTTGGATGCAGTTAATTGTGATTAATCTTTTGACAGCACTGTGTATTAAATTATATTGTTTTTGTATAATGTATTGTATTTGTTTAAACAATTTTTTTATTTTATAAATTGTTACGTGTATTTATAAATAATTACAGAATTCAATTATTTGTCTGTCTATCAGATTTTCTTTTTATGTATATGCGTGTGTGTCTGTCTGTTGTCTTTGTGTGTGTGTGTGTGTGTGTGTGTGTGTGTGTCTGTCTGACTGAAGCCACATTTCCATACCCTTCAAATTGCTATTGCGTATTGAAAATACGCTTAATGGAAACGCTCAGAAAGTCTCAGATATATTGCAGAAATTTTTAAAAAATTTGAAATTTCACAAAACTGCAATGGAAACGAGTTTTCACATTTACAGGTCGCATTGTATGTTTAAAAAGTCATATGATCATGCTTAAATGTATCCTAACCTCCTAGAAACACATAATAGGTGTTCATTCTTGAGTGTAAGGGGCATTTCCTGCCATTAATGCTTGGTTTAAGCAGTTTAAACTGCACACATCTGTGGTGGCGTTGGCTCCGATATGGACACTGAAGCTGTTTGCGGTCACTCGGTTGATACTTGTGTTTTATCCAGCCTCGCTGCGCACATTTTTTAAGTATCTGTCCATGCTGCTTCTGTGAAGATAGATGCATATGCTTCCTTTGTATAAATGTATCCCAAATCCGTCAAAATTCATTGCTATGACTTATTGCGAGAGGCAGAAGTTTAAGTTTTGGCTGGGTAACGTGGGTTAATGGAAACGCCATCATTTCACAATACTTTTTTTATCAACATTTATCAAATATCGCCAAAGTTTTGCACAATTCTGTAATGGAAACGCGGCCAGTGTCTGTCGGTCATCTGCCTGTTTGACTGATTTGCTTCTTTTCTGCATTACATTACATCCTGTCTCCTCTGTTTAAAGCATTCACGGCAAACGGTGCCTGCTTTGTGGGGGACCCAAGCTCAGCATCGATGGGCTTCCAGCCTCCCTATGAATACTGTGGTTCTGTTCGTACCCCAGCAGGAAGCTTGGGTAGTGGAGAGGATGGGCCGTTTCCACCGAATCCTGGAACCAGTGAGTTTTACCTTTTTATCAATATTTTCAATAGGGATGCACCAATAATCACACAGCTGTTGTTCACTGACGAGCTGCACAAAATCATGTTCATTATCAGCGTGGATTTGTGCAGCTCCTCAGTGTGTTGTATATACGGCTAAATGTGAAATCACACACCTGATGGAATTTACCGCTGATTACAGAACCGGCTTTACTGACAAAATGCGCAAACATATCGGCCGATGACTATCTGCATCCTTCTCAATGTGTTTAAATCATTTGCAGCCATTAAAATATATATATATATTTTTTATTTCCTACAGGGTCTAAACTTCCTAATTCCCATCTTGGACCGAATTAAATATGTTCAAAGCCTCAAAGAGATAGTGATAGATGTACCAGAGCAATCAGCAGTTTCCCTCGGTAAGTCGAAGACGTGTAGATCTTTTTCCACTCCTGCTGTCATGGATTGTTTTAGTTTAAACAAATATGTAATTTTGCTTTTAGACAATGTGACATTGCAGATAGATGGAGTTTTATATCTCAGGATACTTGACCCATTTAAGGTAAGCACTTTTTTGATTTCTGACAGAACTTCTTTAGGCTTTTCCTCCTCTCACAATGTGCTTTTGTTGTCCTCTGAAGGCCAGTTATGGAGTGGAGGACCCAGAATATGCTGTTACCCAGCTGGCACAGACCACCATGAGATCCGAGTTGGGAAAACTTACTCTGGACAAAGTGTTTAGGGTGTGAATGCCAGACAATCTCTCAGTGATACAACATCTTATTCACCATTCATTTGTGTGCTTAAGGATGATTTTTTGCTGTTTGACAGGAAAGAGAGTCCCTGAATTCCAATATTGTCCACTCTATAAACCAGGCATCAGATGATTGGGGGATTCGATGTCTTCGTTATGAGATCAAAGACATTCATGTTCCCCCACGGGTAAAAGAGTCTATGCAAATGCAGGTAAGACAATTTGCTCTTCAACTTCATCTACAGTGATCTCCTCTCAGTTATGTGACTGATATAACATGAATCATGGTCAGGTTGAGGCCGAGCGGAAAAAGAGAGCCACTGTTCTGGAGTCAGAAGGAACGAGGGAGGCGGCCATCAATGTAGCTGAGGGTCGCAAACAGGCTCAGATTCTGGCATCTGAGGGGCAGAAGGCCGAACAGATAAATAAAGCTGCAGGTGGGTTATATTTTATTTATTTATTTTTTGTTATCAGGGGTTTCAATTAATGTTTGTAGCAGAAAAATATTTGTTATTTTTGTTAGATACAAAAAACGTTTTCATTACCTCATCAATAAATTAATAATTTTTAAAAATCCAAAAATTAATATAAATTAATATTTTTATAATATAAGAAAAAATTATTTATATATATATATATATATATATATATATATATACATATAATTATTATTATTACAACTTTTTATTAGCATTATTATGACTTTTTATTTTTGCTAATAATAATAATAATAATGCTATATATTATTATTGACTATATTTTACTGTTATTAATAGTGAATATGAATAATACAAATACACATAACTATAATATAATAAACATCATAATTAATAAACAAAATAATTGCTTGTTTTTATTGTTTTGATTTGTTCAATTAATTTTTAATAATAATAGAAATAATTTAATAATATACAATAAATTGTATAATGGTAATTATTTGTCAATCAATTAATTGCGATTAATCACATCCAAAATAAGTTGTTGTTTATGTTTAATATTTAAGTGTGTACTGTGTATATTTATTATTTCTATATAAACACGCACACAGGAATGTACATTTGACAAAAATATATTTAAATATTATATTATATACATGTAAGTATTTTCTTAATATATACTGTATGAGTATGTATTTATATATATATAGATAATAAATAGTGCTGGGCAATGATTAATCGCATCCAAAATAAAAGTTTTTCTTTACATAATATATGCGTTTATGCTGTGTTTAT
>JAUCMS010000002.1:7246296-7259507 GCA_032357445.1 Enteromius radiatus
ACACAGTATATACAAATATATTATGTAAAGAAAAACTTTTATTTTGGATGCGATTAATCGCAATTAATCGTTTGACATCTCTAATTGATTTACTATATTGACTTAAGACATCTGTAGCTTTTGACCACTTATTAGTCAAAGGTTGATTAAGCAATGGCTCTTTCAAATCTTCAGGGGAGAATGTTCCGCTGCAGTGCAGAGTGTTGTGAGAATCCTGGCCACTCCATGAACCAGGTGCACCAGTGTATAGACCGCTGCCACACACCACTGGCTAAAGCTCAAGGACTGGTCACCAGTGAACTCGAACAGTTTCAGGTCAGTCAACTTCTGCCATCCATCATTCAGTTAGTCATATAGACTAACCCATCTCTGTTTCTACAGGATCGTCTCTCGAGATGTACGATGCACTGTAACGACAAGGCCAAGGATCTGTTTGACTCAGGGGCGAAGGAGCCAGCCGTGCGGGCACTGATGGACAGCTGTGTGAGAAGCTGTGTGGACGAGCATCTGAACCTGCTGCCCAGCATGACTCGCAAACTGAAGGAAAGCCTGAACTCAATACCTCAGTAAAGCCTGCGGCCAAGGCTATATGAAATAATTCTTGTGGACTCATGAGTTTACTGGATGGAAGAACGTGATCTTTGCCATCACCTGATTGTGACTTGGTAATTGGTTTGTGCTGACTTCTGTGTCCATATTGTTTGTGGGTTTTGTACAGACAATAAATAATGTGACCAAACCAACTTGCTGCCTGTTGAATGACAATGGGATTTTATGAAGTCTATTAAAAAAATAGTATAAAAAAATATAAAATTAAACCTATTGTTATACAAAGGAATAACTTATACATATACCTAAAATAAATGTAAAATGTAATTATATATATATATATATATACATTTTTTTTATATTATTATTATTATTTACATATATGTATTGCCTTGTGAAAGTATTCATCCCCCTTTTTTTCCCGTCACATTTTGTTTCCACATCAATCTACATTCCATACACCAAAAATGTACAGCAAAAAATAGACTTTTAACATCTTTGCAAATGTATAAAAAAATATATAATTCCATTGCATAAGTATTCATATCGGGGATAGTTGAAATTTAGCTCAGGAGCATCCATATTGCTTGTAGATGTTACTATACTTGAGGTGAAGTGAACCTGTGTCAAATTCAATTGATTGGGTTTGATTTGGACATTGAGGTCAATTAGGGACTGCCTGAAGAGCTGAGAAACAGCTTTGTGCTCACTCACACATCTGTAGGAGAGTTAAAAAAAAAACTGAAGGGTCACAGAAGCATGTAGTCTTCGTTAACCTTAATGGACTAAGTTAGAAACAACCATAACTCTTTCTTCATCTAGTGGCCAAACTGAGCAACTGATGGAGAAGGACTTTTTTACCGTGGCGACTAAGAACCTGATGATCACTCTAGTTAAGCTCCATGATCATATGTGGAGATAAAATAAATTTTAGCCACATTGTAAAATATGTACAAATTGCCATGAGACTGGGCTGAAAAAGCTCCTAAAGCACCCTTAGACTCTAAGAAACAAGATTCTATGATCAACCTCAATTCCAAACATCATGTTTGAAGGAAACAAGCTCTCATCATCTGCAGAGTACCATCCCAAAAGTAAAGTGAGCCTTATGCTGTGGGGCTGAGGGACTCGTCAGAGTAGAAGGAACAGTCAGTGCAGCAAAATGTAGAGATAGCCATAAAGGAAACCCAGTCCAGAGCATTCAGGAGCTCAGACTGGGCAGAAGGTTCAGCTTCCAACAGGACAATGACCCTAAGCACACAACAAGGGTGGCTAATAGACAGCTCTGTGAATGTCCTTGGCCCAGCTACAGTCTGAGATTGAACCCAATCAAATATTTCTGGAGAAATCCAACCTGACAGAACTTGAGAGGTGAAGAGGAGAGGAGAATAATGGCAGATAATTGTCAAATTGCTGATGAGCAAAGCTTGTTGCATCAAACAAAAAAGACTTGAGACTGTAAAGATGTTTCAGCTAAATATTTAGTTACATTATTTATGCAATGATATCATTTTAGTTTCTTATTTTTAAGAAATTTGCAAAGATGTAAAAAAACAGGTTTTTGCTGTACAGTTATGGTTTATGGAGTGTAGATTGATATGGGGCAAAGTTAATTTAAAGTAATTTAAAGGTATTGAATATATTCTCAAGGCACTCTATATGGCACACATTTTTATTTAAGCTGCTGACCAATTCATATACAAGTTTTATTTTAAATATATATATACATATATATATATAGGATATTTCATTTAAAAAATTCACAAAATACGAACCTATCATTGAAGTAAAACAATTGTATGTGTGGGGGAAATATCACTGTGAAATAAATGCTTTCTCTGGTTTATGTTGTCCATGATTATTCAAACCCAAAAATGTGTTTTTCCCAAGATAGCAACCCTGAATCCCAACTGCTCCCCGGGCGCTGTAGCACTGGCTGCCCACTGCTCCGGGTGTGTGGGTTATGCTCCAGGTGTGTTCACGGTATGTGTGCGTGGTTGATCACTTCTCACTGCTGAGTGTGCGCGCACTTGAATGGGTTAAATGCACAAATTCCAAGTATGGGAAACCATACCTGGCCACATGTCATGCCCTTTCCTTCATGGCAGTTATGCCGTGAAACATTACTGCTAGTGCTTTTATATGGTCTCCCAGCTCTGTCTCCAAGTTTTCTTTGAAGACTTGGCCAGCTCCTGGCCAGCATAAACCAGTTTAAACCAGCATCAAAACATACCTAACCCAGCATATGCTGTTTTTTTCAGCAGGGATCCTGCAGCTCTTCATCTCCCTTGGTTTTCTCTGTTGCACCTCTTTCACTGCTCTGTCCAATTCCACTAGAGGAGTCTAAAATTAAGATTTTTTAATTGCTAAAATGTAAGAATACAATGTACAATTACAAATTAATAATATGTTAAAAATAATCATGCCACTGGCACAACTTAACCCAGCACCTTTGGCACAAATCACCACAGACCCACAAGTTTGAAAAACTAGCATGATCCAGCAGTTAAGATCTAACATCATGCTAACTGTATAGACTCACTGTGTAGCCTGCTAAAGCACTAAAACGTATGAGATGTTTTCAAACTTGTCTATTATTGTTCAGACACTACAATCAAAAAAACCTTGATCATATCAATTTTACTTTGAAAGGAAAAAAACTGTTTTTGAGCTTAAAACGTGATTACCTCTCATGCCATGCGTGTCTCTTTTTTGGAGGATGAGTAAAATGGATGGCTTTTTAAAACGATGTGGTCAGAGAACCAGGCCAACAACTTTTAAAATGTTGCAGTATATTTAAATGAGGGTACAAAGGAACTTTTTATCCGTTTGTACTAAACCCATCTGTTGGGTTTGCTGCAAAAAAATTACCATAGAAGCCAGAGTCGTTTTATAAGTCGTGTCTGACAACATATGAATATACTAGATTTTGTTTTTGGATTAGTTTTCCCTGAAACCCTCCTAAACAATATGTGGACCAAATAGGGGCTGTATTATATTTTTATTTTAGGCTTTCTGACTCAAAGACTTAAGTAATCTCTGCAATTCTCCAGCTGTGATCCTCAGAGAGTCTTTAGCCACTCAAACTCTCCTCCTCACTGTGCAGTATAAACATGTCACCTTCCAGACAGATTTTTAACATGTACAGTTTTTTTGAACAGCAGCTAAAATAAGAATTGTGCCTGTGTATATATATATATATATATATATATATATATTATGTGTTTCATGTGTTAGTGTTTTTTACACTGCAGTTTCAACAAATAAATGCAATTTCTTCTGTCAGTGCTGTTTTAATTAACATATTTCTTTCATTTGACGCTTTGGTCCAACAATAATTATATTTAACCAAAACCACATTGTGTATAAATATTGAAAATCATACTGCTTCATTGGACACCTGTGGAAATCACTTAAAATGCCCTGCTGGTAAACCAACACATGCCTGTTAACCCTTCACTGCTCCTACATCAGCATGCATTGACAAATAATGACAACATGTATCACATTAGCACCAATTTTGAATGCAACAGTACAAAACCAATTTGTTTCTTAAAAAAACAAAAAACAAAACAAAAAGGAAATGAATAACCAGCCTAATAAGTTTACATACAAGACCACTTCCAAACAAACACAAACAGATCAATGAAGTTTATGACCAAGAGCACTTACTCTTAGTTCTGATACATAGCAAATTATTTAAAAGGCACCTGACTATTTACAAATTAAGCATACAAATAAAATGACTGAAATAATATACATTAAGTTAACAAATAGTAAATCATAAGAAGACTGGACTGGTGGCTGATGGAGGTTTTATGGTGTGTGTGGTGTCACGACACACTCCGGGCGCTGTTCTCCGTCTCTGGCGTGTCACCTCTCCTTTCACTGGACGGGGAAGTATAGAGGAAGTTACAGCACACATACAAAGGAAAAGATAAGAGCCGGCTGTCCAGATTCATTACCACGTATTCCTACAATTGTAACAAGAAGAACTAGTTCAGTCAAGTCAAGCCTTGAAGTAACTGGAAATAAAATGATTTAATATTTAAAATTAAAGCTTTAATTCACCCAAAAATTAAAATTAGGCTGTTTTACTTATACCTTCCAAGCATCCTAGGTGTATGTGACTCTCTTTTTCTCTTTTCCAATCAGAGTTATATTAAAAACTGTCCAGACCCCTTCAAACCTTCCCATAGGACTAAGTGTTTGCTTACATACAATTGTTTACTTCGAAAGACTTTAATAAAAAAATGTGCATCTGTAATAAAACGTCCCTCACACAACTCTGATCCATGTATTTTTGTAAGACAAATATCTATATTTCAAATGTAATAAACACTTTTCTATCACTTCCGATATATGTCATACGTAGAAGCAGTCCCGGCAGATGACATAAGGCATCGGCGTTGCCTGATTAGTGACAAGCATGGAAAAAAAACAAAAACAAAATGCAGGTCACGACTGCATTCAGACTAACAGTGAGGCTGGCGATGAGGTTGCTAGTGGGTGTTCTCACTACTGGTTGCGTTCACAGCAAATCAGGTTTCTTACCCCTAAATACAAACATTTTGGAGGCAAAAGACGATATAAATATATATATAAAACTATAAATTAAATCCGTACATACAAACAAACATGAATGAGCTCTACTTTTTTCTCGTTGCGTATATCTACAGTGGAGAGGAGAAATATCACATTAGCTCTACTGTCTTCTTGCCTATTGGCTGTTGTTCCCCAAAAGTAGCTTTTCATTTGCAATACAACTGCAAATAAAATAAAGTTAAGGGATTCTGAACTTTGTCGCATAGCTGGACACATCTCATCAACAGATGCTGTACGAAATTATCGTTCTTATCGACGATAACTGCCAGCTCTCTGCCAGAAATAAATGGGATTGTGTTGCTCTGCTGTTGCGTTTCGTTTGTAGTGTGATTGGGGCTTTAGAAGCACAAAAGAAATGTAAGCCAAGAGGTTTTCTTTTGCTAAAGTGAACATTTCCCAGAGGCACGCATGCGGGCGGCATCCTACGGAATCTGCTGGAACACTTCCGCTTACCACACTCAGCAGAAAAAAAAATTGTTTATTACATTTGAAATATGGATATTTATCTTTCAGAAAAAGCATAGCTTAGCTACATGAGGCTTTTATTCACCCCCCGGAGCAGTTTTATTACGTTGCATGCACTTTGTTTTTTTATGCGTTTTAAACTGTTAAAGGGAAACACCCCTCCACTGCAGCTTAGAAGCTTAAAAGGGCTGGGACAATTTTTTATATAACTAAATGTAATATGTAATTAGAATGCTTTGAAGGCCTGTAAAAACAGCCTAATTTTCATTTTTGAGTGAACTAACCCTTTAAGACAGAATACCTGGTCCTTTTCAAGAGTAACAAGCTGGTAGCCAGTTGACCGGCTGCAAATCACTTTTCCACTGGTATCAAATGAAGCAAGGCGCAATCTGAAAAAAGAAAAAAATAATAATTTAAAAATAATTTTAAATACAAAATTTTAAATAATGACTTAAAACATATATGTAATATATTTATAAATATTTAATATTGAAGGCAAGAGATGCCACAATGAAAACTATTGGGGTTTTATTTCATGCATTGGTCAATTTTTTTGCTTTCATTTTTTTTGTCTTCCTACAGGCTAGCAGAGAGAAAACATACAAAATAAACAATTGTTTATTACATTTAATCTATTTGCAGCTGAAGGTTTTAATTAAAATATATATATTTAAAGATCGTTTTAATTTTTTTCCTCCTCCAACGAGACAGAAATCTCCACTTTAGTTACACTCAACAAACTTATATATATATGAAATATAATCAGAGGTTTTACAGCTCACCGGTATGCAAGGTGTCGTCGTGGCTGTAAGCTGACAGCACCTCCACATGGCTGACTGAGTGTGTTTCTCTTAAAGATGATAAAACGATTTGTATAGGTCACCAGCAGGTCAAAGCCATAATTGAACCCTGTCCACCGCCAACAGTACTGCAGAGACGATATATACATATTAAATATATTCTATCCATTTTAAACTACCAAAAGACACAGCAAATTTAAAAGCATAATTCACCCAAAAATGAAAATTCTGTCATTAATTACTTACCCACACATATCATTCCAACCCCATACAATTTATTATTTTTTTTTATGAACTTGAGAGCTCTCTGACCCTCCATAGGCAGCATTCTTACACAATCAAGGCCTTTGATAAAATAAACCATGTAACATCAGTGGTTCAACTGTAATTTTACAAAGATACAATCATTTTTGTGCACATAGAATACAAAAGGTATCCACTTTATTCAACAATTCATCTCTCCACGTCACTGTGTGGGTTCATTTTCATAACATCACCCAAACGTAAGGAGCGTAACATTTTCATTACACGCATGTGGTTTTCGGCCAATCACAATGCACTGAATAGCTGGCCAATCACAGCTGCCTTTGATAGCAAGAATCCAACTCACATCTCCATCTTTGGTCAGCTTTCGACCGCAGCGCATGCTGTTCAGCTCAAACTCCTCTTTGTTGGCCTCTTGTGGTCTGTAACAATCATATATACTTGTTTGCAATTCACATCACATGTTTAATTTTAAGCAGTGAAGTTGTTTAGCCTGTTCTCTCACCCGTTATCATTATCGTGTTCTGTCCTCAGCATAGCAAACCACTGCTGTTTGTACACGACGCTCAGCCACTCTGATAATGACACAAGAGGAAGCTGAGTTCATATCTGCCCTAATAATCTCAGCCTCAGACAACAATGGACCATCTGATGACAATCTCATTCATACTGCACACAAAACCAGATAAATCTTTTATCTGACTGGGGTCACAAGGAAAGTCTCACCAGGGGGTAGGATGTTGTCCCTTTCCAGCATGCGGGCCGAGGCCAGGTCATTGATGATATACTGTAGGCGGATGTGTCTGAAAACAGGGATGAAGGGTGTCCCATCATCTGTGTTCAGAAATGGCTCCTCTTCTCCAGCCTCTGTGTGCGAGTATGACAGTCAGAAGAAGGTTATATAAATGCACATTTCTATGACTGCAACGTACCACTTCTTCTTTTGCACAGCCAGGCATCTGCATCGAGCAGAAGTTGTTTGATAGGCCCATCCCACAATGGATTAAGCTGTAAGAACATCCACTAAAAAAAAAAAAAATGTTAAACGAGAAAGCAATGATGTAATTCCAGTGTACAACTAAAAACATCAAATTTAGCCCTGTAAAAGAAGAACATGGTTTATTTATCATTGCATTTGCAATCTTTGAAACACAGCCCGTTACACTTTATTTAAGGTGTCCTTGTTACGGTGTAGTTATACATTTAAGTACTGAGTAGTATTAATAAACAATGTGTGCTTACAATATGGTTAGGGTTAGGATTAGAGTTTGGCCTAGGGCTATTTGCAAGTAATTATGCATAACTGTTATTACAATAGTACGGTCATGTAACATGTAACAAGCACACCTTAAAAAATGTTACCTTGCGCTGTTACTTTTGTTGTTCATACAGGAATCTTTAGATTAGGATTAGGGTTTTAGATTATAAAACAAATTAAAATTATTTTAACCAATAACATTTGAATACTCACAGAGCAGGCTACTACACATATACAAAAATGTATTATTATAAAACATATGTATTGTACAAATATATGCATTAAACATTTCATTTAAAATATAGCATTTTAAAATAAATACATTTAGAATAGGAATTAAAAAGGAAAAAATTATTAATTTAATTTAAATTATTTATTAATCTTTTTTTATTGAGGTGCATTATAAAACACATTACAAAGAAATAAAAATACCTGAAATATCTGTTCATAGTAATTTTCTTTTTAAATATGATTTTTCTAAAATTTATGAAATATTAAGTAACCAAGAGTTGCCTAAATCCACTAAATATACACTTTAAAATATAACTATATAAAAATAATTCTTATATCAAAACAATTAGTCCAAAAACATAAATTTATTAAAATAAATGCATTGCATTTTTTATTTTGTAATATAAATTGTTTTATATTTTTTTTATAAAATAAATTTCATATTAAATAAATTAATTTAAATTTTTAAAATGCTTCCAATGGAATTTCCATTAAGTGGCAATAAACTAAATCTTTTCGATTGTGCCTGGCCTGTAATATAAAACACTATGACAAGATGTAATTTGATGATGTAATTTACCTTTTTCAGTGCTGTATATACATCCATTTCCACTTGCATTACGAACAGATCAGAAGACTGAATGAGCTGTTCCATAAATTCCGCCCTACACAAATATTAAAATAGACCAAACATAAGCACCACAACCTTCAGACGAGGTCAAACACAGACACATAGAGTAAAACTGTACCCAAGCTCTTTCATTAGGTCCACATTCTGATGCGTCATCAGGTTATTGAGAAGCCACTCTAAACACCTGCAATGCAGAGAGAACATTAAACATGTTTAATATGCTGCAATATGTGTCAGAGAATTACCAGATAGGAAATAAGACAAGACTACTGACTTCTTCATGACGGAGTCCAAGCCATACATGGTGGCCGAGTTATAATAGCTGCACACGGTCTTTACATTCACATTCTCCTTCATGGTCTCTCCACATTGGTGGATCAGTCCATCCTGGGAAAGACAAAGTGCAGACTATTAAAGAATGATCCTAGAAAGGTGATTATGGTGATAATATAATAAAAAAACAAATAGATTTTTATACTTTCAATACAAAAATGTAGGTGTTACAAAAATATGTAGTGGGTAGCTATCAGGGTGTTATGGTTCCTAAGGTGCTGTTGGTGATTGATTCTGATTGCCTGTCTATATGTATGCCTTTGCATTTGAACTGATCAAAACACAAAAACTTTTACTTTGAAATGCATAAAATCTGTAATTTTAAAATGTATTATTATTTACAACTACAAATTTACCTATTACTATACATTTATTGTATTGTTTCCTGTCTTTTTTGTACTTAAAAAGCTCTCTTAAAAAAAATTACATACAAATACATATGCTACTGTTCAAACATTGGGGAAAGCCAAGTTGTTGTTTTTCTTTGCTGCTGACCAAGGCTGCTTTCATTTGTATCAAAAATACAGAAAAACAGTAATATTGTGAAAAGTTACGATTTCAAATAGTCAAGTCAAGTCAAGTCAAGTCACTTTTATTTATATAGCGCTTTTAACAATACAATAACATTTACATTTTAATTTAAAAAAATAATTATATGAGGCAAAGCTGAATTTTCAGCATCATTACTCCAGCTCAGTGTCACAATCCTTCAAAAAACATTCTTTAAAAAAAAACAATTACACAAAATTTCCTGGCTAAAATCTTTTGAATAATAGTCTATTAACTAAAATTAAACCGTTATCATAATCAGCAGGCAATAATGGCAAAATATACATATTTGTAATGTTTAAACAAACCATACTGACATGACTATGTATCAGTATGGTTGGAATTATTGCAATTTATAGCCAGTTTGATCATTTTATGCAGCTAATAAGCAGACAAGAATTCACAAACATGTTTTTGTTTGCAGTCCATAAAAATCCACGCACATGATCATAAAGGTTTAACTTTGCTGGCTCAGAAGGGGAAAGGTAAAAGGTATAGTTGCATTATAGAGTAAATGTATGCCTTTAAGAAATCAGATGCTAAACTGGACATACTCACCAACTGAAGCATACAAGCAGCAGCGAGAATATTAACAACCCGACTTGGTTTGATCAACACATCATCCCTATAAAGTGACCCAAAAACCACTTGCAGGGCTGCAGGCGAAAAAAAAATTATTAAGATACGAATGTTTGGTGCCAAAAAACAAAAACAAAAACCCATCTTTGAACTTATTTATTGCATCAAGGAGATGTTAGAAACTTAACCTCACCCTCCGTGTCAATATTCTGGTCTGGGATCTCAAGCTCAATAACCATCATATTAGACTCCTTCCAGGATCCACTGAACATACTGGAGAAATAGCCAGACTGACAAATGAGAGGGAAAAAAATGTTTGAATTAAAGCAAAATTAATGTCTTCAGCACTCTGTTATTAGGAGAACTGAACAGCTGGACCAACCTGACACATGTAAATTTTGTGTAGGTTCCACTCTTGCCCCAGGGCACGGATCTGGATGTCACTGTTCTCTCCATTCAGAAATAGTGTCTGGTAGATGTACTTAGAGGTGCTTTTCAACTTTTTCCTGTCCACAGATATATGAAATGCTTACATTTAAAAAAATCCAAAACTAGACACATTTAGCAAGTATGACGCTATTAATGTGACAATGCAGGTCTCCCCTGTCACAGTTTAAGGATCATGTGACATAGAGCTGTCAAACGATTAATCGCATCCAAAATAAAAGTTTTTTCTTTACATAATGTATGTGTTTATGCTGTGTTTATTTATTCTGTGTATATTAAAACACACATGTACAGTATATATTTTGAAAGTATTTACATGTAAATGCATTTATATATTTATTTTCTTGTATTTGATATTATATCTAAATATATTTAATATGTAAACATATATTCATTAAATATATACATGCATGTGTTTGTATTTATATATACTTAAAAAATATACACAGTAAATACAAATATATTATGTAAAGAAAAACTTTTATTTTGGATGCGATTAATTGCGATTAATCGTTTGACAGCTCTAGGACACTGAGGACTGGAGAAATGGTGCTGAAAATTTTGCTTTACCATCACAGGAATAAATTACATTTTAAAAGATGTTCAAATTTGAATAATATTTCACAATAGTAAAATGCAATAACATGCATTGCAGATTATTCTAAATATTTTTAAAAATTAACTATATATTTATATTACAAACATAATTCTGTATTATTCTCAAAACAAAAGCCAATTACTGATGCCAAATTTAACATTTTAAAAGAACAGTACTGAACTGTTGACTGTCCTCTTCCTAGTATCATATGTCTAATATATTAAAAAATATATATTTTTTAATTTTTAAAGTTTTGCATATCATTGAATAAATTGTGACATGAGTACTGGGAGACATGTATTGTTTTACCATATTTTTGATCAACTATATACAGCCTTGGTGAGCAAAGGTTTACTCTTTCAAAAATGTTTTAAAAATCTGACGAACCCCAAACTTTTGAATGGTAAGGAAACGACAGAATGTGACGTGTGGCCAAGCAGTATAATTTGTGCTCTGCATTTAACCAATCCAAGTGCACACACATAGCATTGAGTAGTGAACACACACAGACAGTTGGCAGCCAGTACAGAGTCTCGAACCTGCAACTTTTGAGATACAAGTCCGACTTTCTAAACATTTGGCCATAGTCTGCCCGACACAACACATGTGCTCTGACCTGCGTGGCGTGTCCAGCTGACTGTCCTCTTCCTCTGGCTCGCTATCACACTCACAGTGAGAGCTGCGTTTCCTCTTCCTGCACTCACAGCTGTGTCTGCTGCCAGCACACTGCCTCTCCACAGCCTCCTCTGGGCTCCGGGGTGATGACTGGAAGCGGCTCCCAAGTGAACCCATAATTATTCAGCCTACAAAAACAGACACTACCTATTTAGTCATGTTACCAACACTGACGTGGCATGACAACTATACAACCAGTGCATTTTATTTGGGGCCACCTGAAGAAAGTTTAAAAATAGTACAACTTAAACACTCTATTGAGTGAAGGCAGGTGACAGCGATCAATTTCCAGTGCTTAATGTCCACTATCTAAAGTGAGTTTGCCTAAATTAATGTTATTCCACATTCCAATGGTTTCAATTAAGAAGCTTCAGGCTGATGGTTCAGCACAGAAACAGAGATGTTATGTTCTGAAGTGACTGTAGCTTGATGTCGATTTGTCTGCGTCGCCGTTATATTAACTTAACATCATGGGCTTGTTATTTTTTGCATACACTGTCGTCTGTATGTTACAAAACACTGGTAAACATTATCGCCTCTTGTAAACACTCACCACACGCTCCTGCCTCTCAAAGTACTGGACACACCCTGGAATCTGCTTATCAACCGCTGTGCAAAGGCATCATTAAGCGTATAATGAACACATATATTAGCTGTTAATTGCCGTACATCGAAATCTGTAAAATGTGTTATAATTGACTCCGCAGTTTGAAACAAAAGCAGACTAGTAAATAACAAACAGAAGGGAATGGGATGTGTCTCTCCTCCACGTCACGGTTGTCTGTGATGTTCAGCGGGTGCTACTGCCACCCAGAGTTGCGGAGACGCAACAAGCCTTTTGGTTTGTAACGGCTAAAACTTTTCAGAGTAATTTTGTACAAGTATATTATTAATTCAGATAGATAAAACAAAGGATAAGACGGGTCCTCTCATGGGAAATTGGGGCATGTTATTTAAGGATAAAAATATATCCTGTTACAAATAGTTTCTTACATTTACTGATATTATACATTCATAATTTCTTTTTTTTTAACTGATTAGTGATTTTTAGAGGAATGTGTCAAATATTTAAAGTTGGTAAGAATTATCAATATAATTTAATAAAATGCGATATTTAACATTTTAAATGGATGTGATCAGTGCGTAAACATTATGGGCCGGTTTCCCAAACAGGGTTTAAGACTAGTCCTAGATTAAAATAAATGTTAAGAGCTGTCTAAACTGGAA
>JAUCMS010000002.1:7259607-7286433 GCA_032357445.1 Enteromius radiatus
AAAAATTCTTAAATGTCCTAAATTAGCAAAGGTCTAGTCCTGGCTTAATCTAATTCCTGTCCGGGAAACCGGCCCTATGTGTCTAATATAATTCAAAGGTTTTTGCTAAACAAAATCACAAATATTTCTATTCTGTCAGTGTCACCATTGTCCTCTGCAAAGAGGAGAAAGAGTCCAAACCTATTAAAGTCAATTACTGATGCACATTTAACATTTTAATAGAACATTACTTGCATTAATAATGATGAAAAGCAAGGTATTTGTATACATCATTTTTTGCATTTTGGTTTCATAATGTGAGAGCTAGACTCCTAATCCTATACATTTTTATTGGGTTTGTATATTTTTTCTCTCCCCAATATTTTTTATTTTATTTTGTCTTAAGTTTATTTTGTGACATGGTGTAAGAATTGTGAATATTCTTAGTAGTGAAAATCTCCAAGTTATGAATGCCTTTCTTTGTTGTTGTAAAAACCTTACAATATACCAAAATGTTGCTTGATATCCACTAGTTCGAAGTTGTTTATTATTATGAAACCAAACAAATTTAGATTCCTAGAGTAATATTATTTAGTTCCTAAAAAATAGTTGTTTTTGGTCCTTGTACATTTAGTTTGGCTTTTTAGTGTTCATCTTAGTTTTATGGTCTCTTTTTAAATTTGCAATAACCATAACACAATACATATATTTTAAGATTTTAAGACACATGATCAGACATTAAAGTTTATTGCATAACATAAATGGGTTTGGTATTCAGCTGAGATATTTTCATTCACTCTAAAATAGAAACGAAAAAATGTTCAACCCAAACTCAAACCACGACTCTGTGACGTGCTCAACTTTGGCCACTAGAGGCGCTGCTCGTTTCCTGCTTACCATTGCTAGGCGGGGCTTACGACGGAACCAGCCAATGAGCGTCCAGATATCGGCTCCGTGCCCTACCTATGCGCGGAGAACCGACCTTCCAGGGTGCTGTATGTCTGTTTGACACGTACCAATCGTGTGGTGAAGTTTACGTGTGTGTCGGTTATGAAAGCATTTCTATCGGTTTAAGACTGACAAATCTTGTGTAACGTGTAGCGCGGACTGGTGTAACAATCTGCAACATGGAGCCAGGGGCGAGTGACACGATAGCAGGTAAATTACTACAATGAAGTGGCATAAAGAGATGGTATGGTATAATACTACCAAACAACATTGCATACTTGGACCTTAGCTTTAGTATGCATGTGGACCTTAGCTTTAGTATGCATGTGATTATTTGAGGTTTACACATCGTTTGATTAATTACGAAGAGTAATAGTTAAAAATGCAAATAGATGTTATTTGATTTGTTTAGTTTGGGTCGAAAACAATGCACGCATTGCTTTTGTAGTTTTGTAGTTTTTGAAGTGTACGTTACTAATAAAAAATTTATTAAATGTATTGCAAACATAATATATATATATATATATATATATATATATATAAAGAGAGAGAGAGAGAGTTCCTATTGAAGTTTCTGTCATTGAAAACATTGGTAAACTTGAGCACAATGTTAAACTCTAGAGATAAGATGTGTCTCTAAAATAATATTCTTTTTCTATCAGGATAACAATCTGATGCACTGGATACTTATTCTAAGTGTCCATTTGCTCTCAAGATATTAATTTCTCACTTCCACAGGTGCTCCATACATTGAACCTTCCAAAGTGACAAAAAAGAGCAGCAAGGAGAACAAACAGGAAACCTTGGTCCCATCGGAGCAGGCCAGCACTATGAAGCGTCTCTTTGGCTTTGAGAAGGAAGACATCTCCTCATGGCATCGGCTGGTGTGTCTCCTCAATCGCCCCACTGACCCAGCCTCTTTGGGTATTTTCCGTTTCTTATTTGGTGAGTTCTCATTTATACATCACACATACAAATTCACATCCATAAATCTGAAGTGTGGTTTGGGTGTTAATAATATGTGCTTTTTTCTCAGGTATGCTGATGGCGCTGGACATCACCCAGGAGCGAGGCCTGAGTCATCTGGACTACAAGTATTTAGATGGGGCACCAGTGTGCCGCTTCCCCCTCTTCAACTTCCTGAAGCCCCTTCCTATGGACTGGATGTTTTTTGTGTATTTTGTGATGTTCCTTGGTGAGGTTCTCAAAAAAAATCTCTACAAAATACAACATGGATTGCGATTTATTCATATATGGCTCTGTTTGTGGAAGTAT
This sequence comes from Enteromius radiatus, assembly GCA_032357445.1. Lineage (NCBI taxonomy): Eukaryota > Metazoa > Chordata > Actinopteri > Cypriniformes > Cyprinidae > Enteromius > Enteromius radiatus. The sequence goes on from JAUCMS010000002.1 coordinate 7,261,810, forward strand.
TTTTGCACATTCATGTTCTACATAGGCATTTTTAAAATGTAGAGTTTTTATCTTTGATTTAAAAGACATCCAGCTCTGTAAACCAATCTTCACAATGCAAATGACATAAATCAAATCAAAGCGGTAATATAAAGTAAAGATTAATTATATTTATTATGTTTTTAATGTATTATATTTTTGTAACAAAAAAATATTTTATATATATATATATATATATATATACGTAATATATATTAATTATAATATTTATATTGTTATTTATATTATTGTTTTTTAAGTTTTATATGATTACATTTTTTTTAAATTGAATTAATATACTTCATGCAGAGATTCAGGACTATCGAGGTTTTCTCTTTTTTTTTTTTTTTTTGTCATTTGGTAATTTTATTGTACTTGCCTCTGTTTTTATATCTACGTTACTTTTTTTCATCATTAAACATGGCCAGAGTACAGAAAAGTTTAATATTATTTTTTACTTTCAGAAACCAATCTAAGCATATGTTTTTTTGTCTCCTTAAAGAAGTACTGTTTTTACGAGACTGTTCATCTTGTGTATGTTTTGCAGGTGCTGTTGGTATCATGCTTGGCTGTTTTTATCGCCTTGCCTGTCTTCTGTTTATATCCACTTACTGGTACGTTTTCTTCCTGGACAAAACAACTTGGAACAATCACTCTTACTTGTACGGACTCATCGGCTTCCAGCTTACCCTCATGGATGCCAACAGATACTGGTAAAGTTAGACTTCCTGTAGAGTACTTTTACATTCACACTTATATATGCGCAAAAAGTATATTTGACACATCATCATAATGCAGGTCAGTAGATGGACTTCGAAACTCCAGAAAGAGGAACGCCCATGTACCTCTCTGGAACTACACTATGCTGAGAACTCAGGTCAGCTGATGAATCTCAATTGGGCCAGAAATATCAACCGTGTTGTAGGAAATTATCTACATGAGACACTGAATGTTCATTGCCTTTGACAGATCTTCATAGTGTACTTTATCGCTGGAGTTAAGAAACTGGATGCTGATTGGGTGGAAGGATACTCAATGAAATACTTGGTGCACCATTGGTTATTTGACCCTTTTAAGTGAGCCTTCAATTACTTCTGTCCAAGTATAACACATTGTATTTATGGATCAGAATCATGTTTATGCATTTTTTTTTTTTTTTTTTTTTTTAACTCCTTTGCTCTGTTTCAGACTAATCTTGCCAGTTGAATTGATCAGTCTGATTGTGGTCCACGGTGGAGGTCTGATCTTAGACCTCACAGCAGGCTATCTGCTCTTCTTTGACGCCACACGTCCTGTCGGCTTCTTCTTTGTCAGCTATTTCCACTGCATGAATTCCCAGCTATTTAGCATTGGTAAAAATCTCTCTTAAAAGCTAGTTCAACCAAAACATTTGTGACTATAAAGACTTCATTATCTTTATTTTATGCCCAGGAATGTTTTCGTACACCATGTTGGCCACAAGCCCTCTCTTTTGCTACCCTGACTGGCCCAGACGCTTTTTTGGCCGTTTCCCAGAGTTCCTCCAGCCCATACTGCCCTTCGTCTCTCTTGCCCCGGTTTCAAGCTCCTCCTGTGTCTACACAAAACCACCCAGTGGATCTGGAGAACAGCAAGAAGAGGCTCAGGCTGCTTCCAAGCCTAACACTCCGAGCTTCAAGCACAAGTTTAGAGCCATCTTCACCATCCTTTACATCATGGAACAGTTCTTCTTGCCATACTCTCATTTCATCACGCAGGTGATTTACATGGTTTCAGTGCAGTTTGATCTAGAATGTTCAGTCAATCAGAGGATACAGCGCTTTCACAATTAATGTAAACACAGATAGTAAACCAAAGCAAACATCTGCACAAACCTTTGGAAGAGGAATCAGAGGCCTTGCTGGGAAGAGATTTAGTCATTTTAAGACAGGCATCACTATGGCAAATTAAATTTTAATCAAATTAATCAGCCTAAAAAATAATGATCCTGCACTGTAGACGTAAATGATACCTTAGATTGTGAATCTTGTTACACACTATTCCTGTTACTGTACCTTGTTATTTATACAAGCATAATTAGGATTATGTAATGCAATAATGCTCATAAAAAATCGTATAGTCTTGCACTGAAAGTGGGACTTAAACCAGATCTAGAGAACGTCATAGAGACAGGCTTATTTCACTTGAGCTAGACACCAACATCCTGAAAACACAATCTTTTGAATTTATTTTGTATTAAAAGCTTAATTTATTTATTATTGTATTATTTATTATATAATTTATTATTATTATATTACTATTAGGCTATTGCCTCTGGCTTGCTTAGTTGGGGGCAGCTCAATTCTATTGATTATCGTCGTTTTGATTACAGAGACCGTCTCTGCATTTAATAAATTAATAGTTTAAACTCGTCATTATACAATACCATCACTCTATTCTCCTATTTGATAATGTTCAGTGCTTTGCTAAAATCTATATTGTTAAAAGTGCTATATAAATAAAAGTGATTGATTGATTTGACTATTTTCTATTGGATAATTTAATAATAATATAAATTAACTTAATGTTAATTAAATAATTGTAACTTAATTGATTAAAATTATTTAATGATTAATCATAATTAATCTATTCAATAATATATTAACATAATTTGACATTTGCTTTATCATCATTTAAATATTATTAATCATTTAACTTTTTTAAATTATAATTTTATTAAACATTATTTAACTTAATTATGTAATATTTATATCATTATTATTATTTTCTATTCTTTATTTTAATAATACAATAATTTAACTTTTATTTAACATTATTTCATTATTATTATTATTTTTACGTTAATGTTACTTAACGTAACAATTTTATTTTTATTACAGTTATTGTCATTTAATCAATAATCATTTAACTTAGTAACAATGTGACAGTATTATTTTTATTATTATTATTATTATTATTATTCAGAATCTAAGAAACAAATGTTAAAAACCAACTCACTTCTCTACACAGGGCTATAATAACTGGACAAATGGACTGTATGGCTACTCATGGGACATGATGGTTCACTCACGCTCACATCAGCATGTTAAGATCACCTACAGAGATGGAGTTACAGGGGAGATAGGATATCTGAACCCTGGGGTGAGTCACTTGATAAACATGACATACAACTCAAAAATGGGAAATTTGGGAAAAAGTTATTCTAAATAAATTTTTCATGATAAATCAACAATGTATAGACACTGTCAACACAATAGAGCTTAACTTGTTTTGGTCCACAAAGAAATTGTACCACTACATGATGCCTTTTTATATGCTGCTTATCTTTTTTCTATGTGGTGCAGGTTTTCACTCAGAGTCGGAGATGGAAAGACCATGGAGACATGTTAAAGCAGTATGCCACATGCCTAAGTGAGAATCTGCCACACTTCAATATCTCAAAACCAGAGATCTACTTTGACATTTGGGTGTCCATTAACGACCGCTTCCAGCAAAGGTTAATAATACTTACACTGTTCAATTTACAATTCATACAGAATGATAATCTAATACCAAAGGTAAAAAAATATGTCTCTCTTTCTCACCTGCAGGATATTTGACCCACGTGTTGACATCGTAAAGGCAGACTGGTCACCATTCCAGCCCAATTCATGGCTCATGCCGTTGCTTGTTGACCTCTCACCATGGAGAAATAAATTTGAGGAGATTGAAGGGTCTTTAGACAACCAGACTGAGGTGGTATTCATCGCTGACTTCCCAGGTATATGTCTGCTGTTTTGTTACTGTATTATCTTATTTACCCACACAGCTGCTCATCTGCTTCTGCTTGTTGTTGAATTCACAGGCCTTTATCTTGAAAACTTTGTGAGTGAGGATCTTGGCAACACCAGCGTTCAAGTCCTGGCGGGTCTGGTAAATGTTGAGATGGTGGAAGAGAAGAAGAACTATAGTTTACAACCTGGTGAAAAGATGCAGGTACAATTGTACATTCCTCTTTAATGAACTCTGATTCATTCTGCTCTGACATTTTAAATTCTTACTATTGAACTGATGTGATAAATGTCATTATTGTGTATTAAGATTGCAGCGGGTGCGTACCATAAGGTGTACACTATATCTAAAGGGCCGTCATGTTACATGTACATCTATGTAAATACTACTGAAGCTGAGCTTCAGAAGAACTTCACAAAGCTTTCTGAACTTCAAGAGAAAGTGCGCAATGGAACAGGTATGTTTTTTTTTTTTTTTACATAACATGGGAAAACTTGGGATTTCACAACTATAAAAAAAATTCCATAAAATTAAACTAACAAATGTTTTTGAAAGAGTGAGTTGCTCACTCTTAAAGGGTAAATTTTTTAAACAAAAAACAGTAAAAAAAAAAACCAATTGTAGTTTATATACATTTAGGGGGGCAGTGCTTGGGTAATGATCTCAAATAAAGCATGTAAATGAAGTATTCGGGAGTAGCAGCCTTCCCCCATTATGCCAGTACAGATCCAATCAGCATAGCTAATCAAATACTGGAGCAAAAGGCAAAACAAACAAAAGGTGACAAAAAGTCTCAGTAATTAGCCTCATTTGACTTACAATAAGAGGACAGGAACTGGCAGGAACCTTTTGCTGCAAACTTTGATGTTAAAATATTTACTTTAAATGGTAAATTCAATTTACTTCACCTTAGTTTCTTACATAATTTTATGTCAGGATGTAGGATCAGCATATTGAAGACTGTAGTCCCACAACAACAAACCCAAATTCAGATTTAATTCAAATTAGGTCAGTGTACAAACCTTTTAGACACAACAAATGACATCAAGAGGCCACAATATCTTTATTTAAAATAGGAATGTAGCTTATTTTTTGTATAGCCCCCTTGTAACAATTATTTGTTGTTTGTAGAAACTGAGCCTTTGCCTCCTGAGCTGCAGCCGCTCATCACTGGTCTCGACGACCAGAACTCAGACAACCCTATAATCGACCCTGTAGTACGACTCTTCCTGAAACGACAGAAGCGCATGCAGGAGGTGAAAAAGAGACGAGAAGCTTCTATGATCGAAAGGTTCCAGAGATTTGCCTCAAAGAAATACTACTCGATTAGAAGAGGGTATGTTGATATGTTAACTCTGATTTGACCTGTGTACAGTCATAACAGTGCAAGTGAAGAGTGTTACTTTGGTTTGTCTTTTGAGGTTCCTAATGACAGCCATCGCTTTGCGTAACCTGGCTGTGGGTTTGCCACCGATAGAGCAACTGACAAGAGAAGTGGCTTACGCCAACATGAAGGAGCCAGAGACCGAGACCAGTCAGGATGAGCATCTTAAAGATGAGGTGGGCCATGGAGAGCTGTGAGAAAAGACACTGTTACTAAGCTGCAAATCAACAAATGCTTTAATAGGTCAGTATTTTTGGAGCATTCCATCTTTGTGAAAATATCAGTTTATTGTTTAATGTTTGGTCTTTTTTTCTCCTTTTTATTATTTACTAAATCCCAAAAATGAAAATCTGTAATCTTTTACCCACATGACAGTTGGATTTTAAGATTTTATACTGTAGTATTTTAAACTGTAGTTGTAAAGACTATATTATGGTACTTGTTTCTGTTTAATTGAACCTTCATTGTATGGAAAAGAGCAGCGGGAACATTCTTTAACATTTCTACTTTTGTGTTCCACTAATTTCATACAGTTTTAGAACAACATGAAGCTAAAATGAGGATTTACATTTAAAATCTAAAATATTTGGGTGAACTATTACTATTACTATAATACAAAAAAATTTGAACTTGACTCTTATTCAAACCTATTTCAGAATTTAATTCCAATTTATTTATATATATATATATATATATATATATAAAATAAATAAAGGGCAAGCTTCAAACATTCTCATAAATGCAGTTGAACTTTAAATTAAATGTGCCAAACATGGACAGCTATCAAGTTGTCTTTAATGCATAAGTTTCATTATGCAAAATGCTTTTTATTCAACATAAACCTACTCACAGCTTTTATATGCACATTATGATTGTAAGATTATGAAAGCAAGAAAGCTGTTCCAATGGGATTTGTCCTTTTTTTTTTTTTTTTGAATAAACAAAGTGCAACACTACCTCAATGTGTCATAACATGATTGAAAGAAGACAGAGTATTCAATTAATGAATAAATGTGATGTTTTATTGCTGTCAGGTTTAAAATGATATTCAGTCACAACTGATCTTTTTACCCTTGTTAAAGTGCATAAGTCAATCCAAAGTGTTAAAAATAAAACACAAATAATGGAATGGCACATTGTCCATAGACAGAATTAAAATCTAGTGCCGCTTGAAATGGTACATAATAAATCCTGTTTCAATTTGACCATCAGCTTTATATAATTTAGACAGGTTAAACTGCATTATCTTCTTCCAACAGTAGTGAAAAGCGTTTACAACTAGTGTTCATGCACTCTTACTACACAGTGAAGTTCCTAAAATATTAGACTAATATTAGTCCAGACTAAACTGCATTTTCAAAGAAGGTAATCCACTGAAAATGGTATACTTATCTGCAGGTTAGCAGTAGAGTTTTATACTTTAACAACAGCTCTTTTTCACAGTTTTGGGCTGTAACATGGTATAAGACATCTAGACTGGCTTTACACTGGTTTGGTTCATTCAGTACTTCCCTTTTTGATAATTATAAGCCAAGGCTGGTAATTGATAATTGCCACATCAAAAACAAAGAAACAAAATAATGTTTATACAATAATTCAGTACAAAAAGAAAAAGTTCAAGGCTCTTCAAACAACTTCCTTATTTCATAAGTCACCACACTTGGAGAAACACACAGACAGTGGATCAGATGTCCTTCTGACCTCATATGAGACACAAGGAGAGATGTGCAAATATATGCGGAGACACTTCTGATATTTAACGAGACCTTGATTTGACAGGCGATATGAATGTTTACTTTGTGTAAAACTAAAATCTCAATTTGTGCAAATACAGAACACAAAAAATCTCATGGAGTGCTCATGCCAGACTACAGTCTTAAGGCTGTAATGAGTAAGTCTGTTAAACTGGTGCTGTGTGATTTAGTGTTGGTAATACGAATCCCTTTTTATCCGTGAACTTGACGTGACGTCGTCCGTAATGCTGAGATCTAACTTGGCTGGAAGTCTGGGTAAAATATTCCACGTATCACACCTTCAATAACCATATTAGAAAACGCATCTGCAAACAATTGAGAAAAATGTATAAAAATGTTTTGTTATTTTAAACAGTACATATGCGCATGCAGAGTTTATTACAAGATTTTGTTCTTGCAGCATGTCCTGTAGTAAAATACTATTTATTACAACAAGACAAGAAACTTTACACAGAAACAAATGAGCAGCAATTAGACTGATTGAACTTCTCAGTTCAATTCAGATATAATAAATGTGATTCAGTGAGCGAATGAGTCAGTTCAGCAAGGATGGGAGCTGTCTGACTGATTCATAAGAATAGTTCCAGTGTTATATGTGTGTAAAAAAAGAAAGCAACTTTTACTGTTAGTTCATGCTGCTTAATTGGGTATTATGAACTATATTTAACATCTATATTCATTTTTATATCTGTGTAGCAAAACTATTTTACTTGCATATTTCAAAATGTGTTAATTTATCAGTCACCCATGAGCAGGAGTGATCACAACATGAATGCATATAAATTCTTATACACCTTAAAAAGAAAAAAAAATAAACAGACATATACCGTTAGTGGTAGGCAGCAGATAGGGATCCCTCTGAAAGAGAAGTGCTGGTTGATGTGTAAGTTTACTGCAAGGTTTGGAGAGGAAAGGTCAGAGAGAGAACATAATGACTCACAAACTAGTTGGGTTTCTGATGACAGTGTTAAAAACGCAAAGCAGACTGTGAAATTTATCATGCGAGTGGTGTCATTTCCCAGCTAGCGCAATCACTTCTCAAAAACATTTTTATAAGAGCACTTGACATCAAAATGGCTCTGAAATAGTTTTGTTTTCACAGAAAAACCTGTTAATGTGCTGTGCTTCTTTTAGATTTAATACTGTAATAAGTAGCCAACATACCTTGATTCCTCTGATTCAGTTTCAAATGATCTAAAAAGAAAAATAATCACTTTAAGATACATGTACACTATCATCTTTTCTGAATTACTATATTGAAATGTCTTTGTTTGTGCAAAAGTCTGCTTTCTAAGGCCTTTACTTCAGACAAAATTACAAACTATAAGCCTTACCCACAACTCTCAGTTTTTGGCAGTGATGGGAAATGGCGGATATTGAGGAAATCCAAGAATATCTTTGGAAGGACCTCATTTTCCATGATTATAGTCTACACTCACACACACACACACACACACACACACAAAGAATATCAAATGGTTATTACAGAAAACAGGAAAGGACTGCTTTTCATCATGTGATTTCATTTGTTGAGTATCACATCGATCAATACCTGGAGGTAGAGCTCGAGTCCCTGTCTCCTCTGCTCAAGAACCTTCGGCACCCAGTTCCTCACATGCTTTGAAGGAATTTCTGGAAGTTTAATGATCTTTTTAAGCTATAAAGAAAAGACGAAAGGGAAAACATGTAACAAATTTGCCAGGTGTCTCTACACAGGGGGCAGTCACGTTCTTTCGTGGAATTTCTGCATTTTTCAAAAACTATAAATTGCATAAATGTCTGCGTTATCTGACACAGACTACAAATATCTTCTTTCCTTAATGTACACAATCATAAATGATATACTGTAGCAGCACACAAAAACAATATTATTCTTTCTGAGCACATACAGTAAACACATTAAAAAATAAGCTGAGAAACTGCAGATTTTTCCTTGGGAGCTACTTGAGAAACTACTTTTTTACAAGTACATGCTGTTGCTCACATTCCAGAATTCCTCTGTAAAATATAAACAGTAATTATGTATATTAGCACTCCTTTGGAACGACCCCGGGGCAACTGTGGAAATGTTTCAGGACAAAAACCATTAGTCAATGTATTTAATATCTTTAGTTTTATGAATTAACAATGAACAAATGTCTTCTTTAGCATATAATTTATCAGTATAAGCACTTAGTTTGACAGCACTATTAATCGCATCCAAAATAAATGTTTTTGTTTACGTAATGTTCATTTATTTTTAATATGTACATAAAAATGCACACCTGTGTATGTATATATTTAAACATATGTTATATATATACCTGTATATGCATGTAAAGATTTTCAAAATATATTCTGTATGTGTGTGTATTTTATAAATACATATATGTATATTTTCTAATAATTGCTCCCACAGTTGATTTCTTCACACCAAGCTGCTTACCTATTGCATATTCAGCCTGGTGCATGTCTACAGTTTTGTTTCTGGTGTCCTTTTACAGTTCTTTGGTCTTGGCCATAGCAGAGTTTGCAGTGTGACTGTTTGAGGTTGTGGACAGGTTATCCTACATTTTTCTTATTTTGTCTCTCATAGCCTCAAGTTGTCAAACTACAAGCCTCTTGTATCTTTTAAGTGGGAGAATTGGTGGCTGACTAAATACTTTTTTGGCCCACTGTGTATATATGTATATATACACACACACACAACCGTACACACACAAACATTACATAGACAAAAACTTTTACTTTGTGATTGATTAATCATTTGACAGCACTGGAATATATACTAATACATATCATTTGTTAACGTTAAAAGGGGTCAATTTCAACAATTTCAAGTTTTCCTTTCTATTTGGAAAGTTATTTATTTATGATTTAACACCATGACAGCAACAATGGCAGTTACAAGCTGTTAGTGCATAGATAAGATACCTAAAGTTGCAAAGACTTAAGTCTTAAAGTGACCAAATTTCAATGATATGCTTTTCTCCTTTGCTGATTTTTTTAAAATGTTTTTTTTTTCATGTGATCTTATGTTCATCAAATGCATATTAAGTATATAATATTTTTATTTTTAATAAATATATAAAAATGTTAAATAAATAAAATGCAAACAGAAAACAGATGGTGGTGAATTTGCATTTCTATAATATATAAATACACAGATGCTTAAGGTGTTACTGATATATTAACTAATATTAATTTAAAAAAATAAAAATTGCATTTATGCATTTAGTACATGTTTTTATGCAAAGCAAATAACGTGCTATTTATAAATAGTTCATATTAGCTATTTTATTAACTATATAACCTTGTCATAAAGTGACACCGGAAAGCTTTCTGACATACAAATATGTCTGTGGCTGAGCCCTAGATTTACCAGAAAACGCATGTTACCATACCCAATGTATGCATGCTTACCATTTTATGTAGGGCGTGAAATTCACTGTATCGTTTCTCGACAGTATGCTGTCTACCACACATGAGCACCTCGATCTTGAAAACCTGGTGAGAAAAAGTGAGCTTCCATTATTTCTTTTACATATAATGCCGTGAATGGGAATGACTCTTGTATATCAAAATGGATTCATTTTCAATACACACTATTTTAAAACGGACATCATTTTGGGCATCATAGGCGGGGTTGGCGAGTTTCAATCCAGTTCAAACGCGCCTCAACATGCTATATGTGGTCAGTTCACTAGCTTTTGAGACACTGCCAAAACATCTACGCCTCAAAATCAGCATTAATTGTTATTGATTTAGGTGACGCGTATTGTTTGCTGTTGTACATTTGAATAAAAGCGTTTTACCGCCCGCTGGCTCGATCTGATATGAGATTTTTAACTCACCGTGTAGCCCTTCTCCACGTTACTGCCCTCCGACCGAAAAGACGGGATTGACACCTCTATAGGATGCATGATTCGGCAAGATATATCCGTTATAGTGTGGAACAACAGGACAAATAACTGTACGAGATTTTTTGTTGGTCCTTTACTGTAATTTTAATGGTTGTCAAGTTCACTGGGCGCCTGACATGGGAAGAATTGAAAATATTCCATGCGCTTCTTCTTCATCGCACGCAGGATCCACAGATGCAGTGCTGCCACCTGTGCTTCTGACAGGGAAATACATAATCAGCCCTTCACCCAAAAAATAAACATTTGCTGAAATTTTTTCCACCCTCGGGCCTGCCAAGATACCCTCTAAGATATAGATTTGTTTTTTCATCGAAACAGATTTGGACAATTTTTGCGTTACATCACTTGCTCACCAAAGGATCCTCTGCAGTGAATGGGTGCCCTATGAATGAGAGCCCACACGGAAATAACCTATATAAACATATATGTTTTGATATAGGTTTTTAATATATGTGACATATATAAAATGGGCCGTTTTCCTATATTAGGCTATATGTGCATATATGCACCTACATGTTCACCTATATATTCACCTATATGTTTACCTATTAGTAAAATATATTAAGAAATTTAACCCATCCAAGTGCACACACACAGCAGTGAGAAGTGCTCAAGGGTCTCACCTCAGTCATGGTATTGAAGGTGGAGAGAGCTGGCTATTCATTCCCACCCCTTACAATCTCTGCCAGACCTGGGACTCAAACCCCAACCTTTGGGTTACAAGTCCAACTCCCTGTCCATTAGACCACAACTGCCTAATTATTTGCTTAAAAAATATTAAAATTAGAAGCAATACAGGAGACCTATATGGCCTGTATATGCACATATGTGCACCTCAATTTTGCCTATATGTGGCATATATATGCTGCATATATATTATATGTGCATATATACTGCATATAAGTTTCATATATGCACATATATCCTCATATAGGTTCTTTCCATGTGGGAATCCACAGCTGATAAAAACATCACAATAATACACAAGTATTTCGCACTATGCCAGTCCATTAATTAACGCCATGTGAAGCTAAAAGTTCAAAAAGGAAAAAACCCATAGATATTTTTATCTGTTGCTTCTGTCCAAAATAGGAGTAAAACTGCATAATAGTTATAATAACGCTGTTTCAAGTTATTTTATTGAAATGTAATAACTCACATAATTTTACTAACATGATTTTTTTTACTTTGCATAAATTGTAAAAGAAGCAAATCAAGCAGGTTACCATTAAAGATACCCAGTTAATGATCAAAAATGACAAGACAAAAATATATATGAATTTATTTATGTCTGTGTGTGTGTGTGTGTATACATATATATATACATATATAGTGCGTCAAACGATTAATCGCATCCAAAACAAAAGTTTATGTTTACATTTGTGTGCACTGTGTGATATAAATATGCACACATACAGCATATATTTACATGAAGAGAAAACTAGAGTGATCGTTTTCAGTCCATCAGAAAATATGAAAGTCCTTAATCTTAACCTAGGACCTACCTATCAGTATATCCCCTTTAGAAGCCAATGATCTTGTGAACAAAACTTTCTTTTTTAATTTCAAACTCAAATTCCACTTTCCAAACTGAAATGTAGAAGTGCATTCTCAGTAACTGAGCCTCACCTTTGGAATGGCCCCCAGTCTGTCTATTTTTAAGGCTCTTTTAAAAGCCCATTTGTTTTTATTGGCCTATTAGGATTTATATTTTGCCTATTGTTTTTCCTATTTGTGTTTAATTTTCTGGTGGCAGTTTTGTTTTATTAACTTTTATGATGCTGTCTTTTATTGTGAGGTCAGTCTTGTGTTTTAAATATGCTATTTAAACAAAGTAAGCTTAAACTCAAAAGTAAACTATGCATATATTAATTTTAATATAAATTACATAATATATAAATATATTTAATAAACACCATATTTTTTTACTATATACATGCATGTATGTGTATACATAATATATATATATATATATATACAGTTCACCCACATACTATGTAAACAAACACTTTTATTTTGAATGTGATTAATATATATATATATATATATATATAATATTATATTATATATAATATATATCTGTTGTTTCAATTATGTAATCGCATTATACATATATATATAATATAATATAATATATATTTATAAATCACACAAATCTGCAAAAAACAAAAGCAAACAAACAAAAACAGCACATTTTCTGAAATTGTAGATTTGTAATGCCACAATGTGAGGGAGCAAGTCAAAATACCAGACAAAGTCATTTAATGAGGCTGAGTGTGAAGTAATTTATTCAAGTAATTTTCATTTCGTATATATAAAACGTGTTGCAGTAATATGAGCATCTGTATATAAATATCTACTTAGAATACACAACTAAAGCATTGCTCTAGCACACTAAAGCATGTTTTAGGTAAAACCCCCCAGTGTGGATCAATATCTGAAGGTTTAATGTTTAGAATTTATCAGTCTGAGAGAATGATACTAAATGATTTGGGGAATGTGTGGTATCTCTGCAAACTGTGGTGGTTTCTGGCAGTACAAGCACCATTTTATCCAAATTTCTATATGAGTCCAGCATAATATGACCCTGGACACTTTGTATTTCTTTTTTTAAGTTGTGCTTAGTAATTTTATAGCAAAAAAAAAAAAAAATCTACAAAAAAATTAATAATGCAATTGACTGTAAAACTGGACTCATGCCTCAGTCTTCTATATTCTGTGGCATTGTCAACACTAAAATGCCCTGCTGATTATTGGCTCTCACAAACAGGAAAGTGGCCCATGGTCGACGTCCATTCATCTGTTCACTTTGTCGCAGGTTTTTATCATCAAACCTCTTTTCTGATGATCTTTCCCTATTCCTTTTGATACATTCTTAATACCTGAAATAAACATAGCATATTACAGTATTTCGTTGAACTAGTCAGTTGAAATATAATGTATACAACATGAAATAAATGAGGTATAGCCTACTCACTGTGAAATATGACATCCTGAAACATAAGCGTAGTTTCCGGTATAACGTACATCACAGCGTACATTATTGTTACTGTAGTCCGACTCTGGCACCTGGTAACTGGGATTTATACTAACCTAAACCAGAAAAAGACAAACAGGCTGGAAGTCAGGAACATGATATTGGAAATATTTTGAACGCAATAATAAATTATTTGATTTAAGGCAATAAACCTTGAGGATGTAATTTCCAGGTTTCACATCAGTAATATCTATCCACTGGCAGTCAATGTCGGCATTGTAAGTGTCGTAACACCCTGGACTTAGGCCCTGGAAACACAACAGTATACTTTCAGCACATGCACATGTAAAATGGTTATGGTACCTTAAATGTAAAAACTAAGGTATGACCATCATACAGCATCATGATATTTCTCAATCACTCGACCATGGTACTGCCATAGTAAGTATAGGATCGAATATTTTCATTAAGGTAACTTTTTTGTGCAGTATTTATGGTTAATAACATCAACAGTAAGAATTGCTTTGACAGCTGTGTTGCATTAAAATGCTGCCTACATAGGTTTTTTCACATTGTTTTCTTATGCCCAATTCATCGAATTTTACAAGATGGCTAAATCATATGAATTTTACAGCCTCACTTAGGGTGGTAATTCATACAAATTTCTATGTATTTGCTACCTTGAAAAATATGTATGATTTTTCACAAAATATAAAAATAGTATGACAGCTGAAGGTGCCAGGTCATAGAATTCATACATGTTTTGACATGACTAAGTTTTCCTTTTTGGGGTGGAGTATAACCCTTTCATTTCAATTATGTTAATTCATGTAATTCTTATGCTTATTGTAGAAGTGCTGAGATATTACTAACATGCTAACCTGAAAGTTTTTAGAAATCATTTGTGAATTGACCTTTCTGTGTGTTTTTCATGAGAAGCATTGTTTTTAAAACAAACAATGTTCCAAATCGGTCATATGTTTCGGAAAAGAGTCATAGAATATACATAATAAATGAAAGTGACCTGAGTGTGGGAGGTGCAGGCATATCGCCGGTAGTAGCCGTAGTCACAGGATGTGTCCTCCAGACAGAAACTGGCCTTGTGCCCCTCTGCTACTCTTCTCTGTGAACTAGATTCCAGCAGGTCATAATGACTGAACTCATCCATGCTGTGGTAGTGCCTAGAAACAGCAAAGTAAATCTTCAATACTTCAATAACTGTCTGGTTTGGCTCAGCTACAAAACCAGAAATCAAAAGACTATAGAGGACAGTCCAGTTTGCTGAAATTATTATTGGTGCTCCCCTGCCCACCCTCCAAGAACTGTATATATTCAGAGAGATAAAAAGACTCAGACAATTACTCTGGATCCCTCACATCCAAGCCATCTCCTTTTTGAACTTTTGCCATCTGGTCGGCACTACAGAGCCCCGAATACCAGGAAAGTCGGGCACAAGAACAATTTATTTCCTCAGGCAATGACCTGCAAAAATATATATGCAATAACCTGATATTTATAACCCTACATCCTACTACATCCCTACATCTTATTTCTTATTTTTTAATATATTTCTATTTGATCTATAGCACACCTGTACATACAGTTTATAATTTTTTAGATTATATATATATATATATGTGTGTGTGTGTGTGTGTGTGTGTGTGTTTACGTTTTTTTATCTGTGTGTTGTTGTCCTGTGTACTGGAAGCTGTGACACTAAAACAAATTCTTTATATGTGCAGACATGTTTAATAAAGCTCTTTCCGATTCTGATTTCAATTAATTTTAACTTCCTGAATAATGGGACATTTATCAGATCTTTCTTAGATGGTCTCAAAGGAGGCAGTCAAATTGTTAAAAGCACAGTTCAAGCAAAAATGAAAATTCTCTCATAATTTACTTCACTTTTTTATGTTCTAACTGGATTACTGGATTTCATTAATTGGATTACAGGAGAACATTTTAAGGTGGTTTTTCATGCAGCTGTTTTCCATGCAATTCCAATAAATGGATACTTTTGAGCTTTATAAATATAACAGAAGTACCATAAAAGCATTATAAAAGCATTTATATAATTTGAGTGCTATATTTAAAGTCTTCTAAAGCAAAACAAGAAACAGACTGAAATGTAATTGTCCCCGTAAATTGTTAATCTGAGAATCACTGAAGCCAAAGTTATTGAGTTGAAGGAGAGCAGTCTGGCATGTCTAGAAATAATTCATATTTGTAAACAAATCTTTCAGATCAATGATTTATTGAATTATCAAGATCCAATTCATTCACAAATCAGACATTGATAAACAAATGTTTTTTTTTAAGCTTAAAAGCTCCAGTGTAAATTGACTGTAATTAAATGGGGGAAAAGCAACCAGTACATTCTTCAAATATTCTCCTTATAGTTTTAAACAGAATAAAGAAAGTCTACAGGTTTGTAATGTGTAAATGATTCAGAAAGTCATTTCTGGGTGAAATATCCTTTAAGCCAAAAACCAAAGCATAGCCCAAAATCACATTATATTATCTTAATAGATGATTTGGTTTAAAAGAAAACATTTTGTGCAGCATAAAAATAAATAACAACCAGAAATTTTCATATTATGGCACATCAAATAAATGCAGGTCAGCACACAAACCTTACACCTCATGTATGCATAAGACCTTAAGTCTTTGTATACACTGGAGCTTGTCCAAATGTATGCCGTAGTTGGTGGTGAGACATGGCTTACTTCAGGATGAAACTATGCAGTGAGCTATTACTGAGTCAACTGAAGTATAGCAGCAATAGTGGGCCTCCTCTAAGTGTTTTCATTTAGACAAGAACACAGACCTTTTTCACTAAAAACAGCACCACCAGCACTAGATTTATATATCAGTTAGATACAATACTCAAACCACGATAAAGCTTCACTAAGGAATTTGGTTAATTGCATCACATACTCCCTTTTAGAGTTCTTAAAAGTGGTCTGTGATGCATTACTAAACATGCAACTGCAGAAATGGTTGGAGCTGTCAGATTCTGACTTACTGGTGGCAGCTGTGCCATTCCCAGGTGTAGCGGGGCCTGCTGGGAAGGAAGTCGGAGGTTCCTTGGTTCTTGACTCGCTGCGGAAATCGCAGCAACATACGCGTGTCGTAGTCTCTCACACTGGATCTGTATGCACTGCTGCTCAAGAAAAAACGCCCAACGGTTACAAAATATCAGACATTCCTTAAGTTTCTCGTATTGTCCTAACAGCTTTCAGAATGTGTATCTTGGCCCCGTGGCCACATTTCAAGTGCACATGGAACAACTACAGATGCACATTTCCAAAAAAAACTACACTGAACTATTTTCTGACTGCCCCAGTAATTTGTTTCACAGTCATGCATGTGATCATTTTTCCATGTAAACAGCTTTATGTGAAATCTGTTTGTAGAGTTTCTCACTTCCCATCATGGCAATAATGATGGGATAATTAAATTCTTAAATAATTAAATAATTTAATTCTTTCCCCTCTCACAGAGCTGGTTTGAGTTATAGGATGTTCCTGCCACATGGGTTTTAAATAGGTTCTCATGACTCATCTGTTACACTTGAGGAATGCGAGTGCGCTAACTCTCAGCACTGCACCAAAAATCCTGATTACGTTCTTCTGGTTTATATCAACAATAATACCTCGCCAAGCAGTTTTCCTCAGCAGCGCATCTGAGATTGTACATTGGAACTCTCTGCACGTAGGTGGATGCTTGGATGTAGTATGGGTCTCCAACAAGATCAGGCAAACCTATGAAACACTGAAATGTTTTATTAAAAGATAAAAGAAAATGCACAGAATTCAAATTAAATGCATGCATTTAAAATACAACAGGAGAATCTGATGGAGCAATGCTCCATTTTGTGGTGCCGAAAATGTTTACAACTTTTTTAGCTTTTTCATTCTTCATATAACTTGAATGGTATAGTTTCATAAATTATGTACAGATTAGGCATTTGGTTGACCAAAATGTGACATTCAAACGATTGATTTCTAACACAACATTCCAAATCATTTTAATCCAGAGTCATATGCAACATAAGTTGCCATATTATTTAGGCTATTCATTTTTGGAAGTTACCAAATAAAATAACGTTTGAATAAGCATGACGCAAAAATCGTAAAATGTCAGACAGAAAGACAGATAAATAGATAGATAGACAGACACAGACAGACAGACAGATAGGATGAAAGGAAAGGGAAAAGGAAAAGGACGTGACATGTGGCCAGGTATGGTTAACCTGATCTCATGCAGCAATTCGTTTACGAAGTGGCCTCACTCCTCACTCGTACGAATTCATACGATTTCTTCTAAATCGTACTTGTTTTACGAGTTGCCAATTCATATGAATTTGTACGAATGACCTAAACCTAGGTTAGACAAATCGTCTAAACCTTTTAGACAAATCGTACGGGTGAGGTCGTACGAATTAGCACGAATTTGGCACCTCGCACGAATAGGTACGAATTGTTCATGAGACTGTGTTGGTTTCCCATACTAGGAATTTGTGCATTTAACCCATCCAAGTGCACACACACAGCACAGAACGCTGGTTATTCACTCCCAACAAACCCCCCTGCCAGACCTGCGACTCGAACCTGCGACCTGCGATGGATGGATGGATGGATAGATAGATAGATAGATAGATAGATAGATAGATAGATAGATAGATAGATAGATAGATAGAGAGATAGATAGATATCATACTGTCCTTACCATACTGGAAGTATCTTGTGCCATATCCCGGGCGCGATGAGGTACGCGGTCTCTCGTACGTGTCATAATAGTTATAATACGGGTTGTCCGGGTCAGAAGACTTGTATGGATTGTAGGGATCATCTCCAGCCATCACTTCATCGTCCAGCGCGGGTCTGTCAGTGCCGTTGACTGATGTTTCCAGCTGCTCTGTCTGATTCCTGCGCCCGTGTGATCCTCTAGCGCGCACTCCACCTGATAACCAGCGCGCACCGATACCTGACTGCAAGCGCGCGGAGCGGCTCTGGGAGGCTCGCGAAGAAGAAGCAGCAGCAGCTGCTGAGCCGTCGGTTCTCGTAGCCGCGTCATCGTTGCGGACGATGGCTATCGGCCTGGCTTGCGTCTGCTCTTTGTTTCCGTCTCGTTTTAACGGTGGCTGATATTCCGAGCCTTGACTTAATATACTAAAGAGTTTGCCGTTATGCTGCCATTGTATGGTTTGTCTGAGAGCTGCCGCTCCACTGTTGCCCTGGCGCTGAGAATGACCAGTTTGTACAATGCAACTTAATAAACACACATGCGCAAATGCGTAAATTAAGGTGTCAATTAAACTCGAACTCATTTTTTAATATTAAATTGGCTTCTCCAGTTCTTCTTCTATCCGACGTTTCAGTGACTGTATTGGGAAAACAATAAAATTGGGCTAAGTTGTGATTTCATAAAGCTTGCTTGAAAATAAAAAAAGTCTAATAAATTAAATTAAATCAAGTGAGACTTACATAACGGAAAGGTAAGATCTCAGTGCGACCTCCTATTGCTCTGCACTAGGACTAACTGATGCTCAAGTGTAAGAGGGAGGAGGAGCTGATTTTTAAAATTCCTTGTTATACAAGCTCCGGTAACAAAAAAGCCCCGTATAAAACGTGAGATTTCACGTGTTTAAAAGAAATATGTAAAGAATTTGTGAAAATATCCCAAAACATTTATCATCGTGACCTGCTTTACATCAGTACACCAGATTTTTTTTTTCTTGTTGCAAATTTCCTTCAGTGCAATGCATTCCCATCGACAAAGAATAAAAAGGAAACCTCGTGCCATGCATTCTCAAGGAGTCCTGATTTATTAATCCTTGAATGCATATCTTAATATTTTTTTACCAACATATTTATAAATAAAAAGAAACCAAACTTACAGTTTGTTACTTTACTTTTTTAATTCGTTTAAATGTTCTTTTTATAAGAAATAGTTACAGATATACAAAAAACAAACTATTATTAACAAAAGATGTTTGGGTAAA
Organism: Enteromius radiatus; assembly: GCA_032357445.1. Taxonomy (NCBI): domain Eukaryota; kingdom Metazoa; phylum Chordata; class Actinopteri; order Cypriniformes; family Cyprinidae; genus Enteromius; species Enteromius radiatus. The sequence goes on from JAUCMS010000002.1 coordinate 7,281,602, forward strand.
GATAGAAAATGTTTCTAGGATCAGCATTTCTCAATATGTTGTGCGGTGACATCTGACTTTTGGATGAACTGTTAAGAGGCGCTTAAAAAAAACTTGGCAAAATCTCTCCATATATCAATGTTCTCATAGAATGAGAACTGCAAAGTAAGCTAAACAGACTTACACTACATTGTCTGTTCAGGAAGTTGTTGCTCATAAATGAAATCTGTTTTTATTTTCCTCCTATAACTTTCACTCAGTCCTTTATTACTTTGTAGCTTTTTTCTGAAGCTCTTTTCAAAGTCATGTGTGGGGCCTTCACAGCTTTATGAGGTGCTACATTAAACATCACATGTGCTTAGTTACAATAGGAGCTCCATGTCTTGTTGGAAACTGTTCTACATTTGTCATATGATGCACTGTTTATAACATTCAATCATAAACTCACCTGGGCCACCCAGACCTTAACGTATGCCTCCTTCCACTCTTTCCTTTAACTGTTATGTACTCTCATCTGACCCAGCTACTGCCTTATACTTTCCCATGAGCGATGCATCCTATTTCTTGCAAGGGAACCATAATTGCTATTTAGAAAAAACATAATCAATGGTCTCCAAATTCTGTGTCTAGCCTCTTAAACCACTCATGCCCAGTGACAAACCACAAGGACCAACATTGAACGACTAGATGGAGAGGTTTCCAAAGTCTTTTTTCCCTCTCTTTTCAGTGGACCAACAGAAAATATCCTTTAAATTTAAGGCTTCACTGAATGTGTGTCATAAATTACATGGATGATATTTAATTGTGGCCTTCACTCTGAACCCGTAGACTACACATTATATTTGTCAATGTAAAATGATCCACTTTTATGAGCCATTCTACAGTATATTCATCATCCACCAGTGCAATGAAATTATGCAAACTCTGTTACGCACACTAGAGGGCACATTTTCACTTAACAATAGTATGATATTCTTCTGTTCTTTACATAGATACTAAAAATATGCTACTTGCAGCAAATAAAATTATTTCAGAACAGCTTGCCTGACTTTCAAAGTGAAAATAATGGAAATGGCAATCCAAAATGTAGATGGGTTTGCTGCTTTATTGGAACACATTTGGAGAAATGTAGCATTCCATACAGCTGATAAAAACATCAAAATAATTCACAAGCAATGTGAGTAATCCACAAGATGCACATTTGTAATAAACAAATACATCATGACATTTTTAACTTCAAACCATTGCTTTCTCCTAAAATATGAGTCCTTGTCATAATATTGCTTTATCCTGTGAAATAAAAAGTTGCACAGATCAACAACTGTTTATAAGTGAAAACAGTCCAAACAGTTCTAAACAAATATACTGATAGATTTTTTATTTTTTAGGACAACGGGGGTGGACTATTTCAGTGGAGGCAGTGTTATTATGATATGTTATGATATTATATATATATATATATATATATATATATATATATAAACGTATTGATGGATTTATCAGCTGTTTGGACCCATTGACTGCAGAGGATGAGCAAGTAAGTGACAATTTAAATTTCTCCACATCTTCTGATGAAGAAACTCATCTGAGCGAGGGAAAAATAAAAATAAATTAATTAGTTATATATATATATATATATATATATATATGAATAAATTTGTGAACTGTTTTTTTTTAAGAAATAAAGTGCCTTATTGCCTTTATAAAATAATTACCATAATTATAATCATATTTTAAAAAACAAAACAAAACTATGTTTAATTAATTTAAAATGTTTTAAGTATTGATTTAAAAATATATTTAGTATAAACAGATTCCAACCATAAAATATAGACTGACATGCAAAATAACTCTGAACAGTTACTATATAGCCTACTGAACAGGTGATTTATGTCACGGCTGGAAAGCTGCATCAATCAAATAGCATCCGGAAAATCTATTTTTTTAGTCTGCAGCATGTTATGTGTTAAAGCCATGCTATATGTTCTCCAGTTGGGTCATCAAAGTACACATCAATGTTAAGAACTGTATCAGTTAAAGCTTTGATTTATTCTACTGATCTTGGGATCAGTGACACCTGCACACAAGACTCAAAAGGGGCCATACCAACACTATATGACCTCCCTGAACCGCCTGCGTAATGCTGAAACGATCTAATTTTGCACAAAAATGGACGTCTGCCCAGACTTTCTTGGAGGTAGGCTATGTGAGTCTCAGATTAATTTTTTTAACAATGTGAAAACGTTGCAGTTGGCTCAAGAGCAGTAGGCGATGACAAGAACAAAATAAATGTAAACTGCGTTGCAGCAACACTTTGAAATGGCAACACATTATAAAATTAAACCGTAAATTCCTATCCTCCTCCACGATCTGGCGCATTCAAAGATAAATAAAAGTGTTTTTCTTCTCAAGGATTCAGATGGGATATTCAGAGAATGAAGCGCAGGCTCCGAATATCTGCTCATATTCCACAAAGACCAGATTCGAACGTTTTAATAAAGTCTTGCATTCCAATGTGGCTGACTGACATGTCAACTGCAGCCTGTCTTCGTAAAAGTAAAATAGAAAACATTTTGTGCTTCTCGTCTGAGAGCCACATGAACAGAACCAGCTGTACTGGGTCACTGTTGTTTTTTGTAGATCACCCGGTACGTTCAGCAACGGGCTTCCCTCTTCTCTGGCAGCTTTCCTCAGGCAGTAGAACCACATATGAAAGTAATTAACCTAGTTCCTCTGTCCACGTTGCTTTCTTTCTCTTCAGTTGATAGGTAATGCAGTAAAAGTCGTCTGCCGAAAACACAGACAGTCTAAAAGTGGTAGTCCAAAGGAAATGAGGTAAATCTAAGAGGAATCATCAGTCAGACACATAATTGGAGCGCGTCGGGTTTCGCAGACAAAATATCATATTGACGCGTCCTGGGAAAATGGCACGTACGGTCACCCTATTATATTGCCCATTATCATTACAGCGACGCCGACGCATGAAGCACCGCTCATGCTAAATTCACTTTGTATTGGACGCGCGAATCAAAACGGAACATGAGCGAGAAGTGCTGTGGAGCATTTTCGCGTTCATATCCCAAAGCATTTATCATCGTGACCTGCTTTACATCAGTACACCAGAAATGTTTTTTTCTTGTTGCAAATTTCCTTCAGTGCAATGCATTCCCATCGACAAAGAATAAAAAGGAAACCTCTAGTATAAAATACATGTGCCATGCATTCTCAAGGAGTCCTGATTTATTAATCCTTGAATGCATATCTTAATATTTTTTTACCAACATATTTATAAATAAAAAGAAACCAAAATCCTTCTCAAGGATTCAGATGGGATATTCAGAGAATGAAGCGCAGGCTCCGAATATCTGCTCATATTCCACAAAGACCAGATTCGAACGTTCAGGCGAAACTCCGAATTGCGCAGCCTCCGATTAAAGCTGACCATATTTTGCAGGCGAAATTTCGCCGATCAACAGTAAACGTAACCGTATTTAAAACATTAACCGTTTCCTGAAAATCAGAAGAAAGGGAAGATCATGACAAAGTATTTTTCCCCCCAGAATGTTTTAAGAATGTTAGCCTATTTCCCAAGCCTAACCAAAAGGCGTGCTAAGTTAGGGGAATGTTTGAATTTGGGAAATACTTGAATGGACTTCATGAACTTAACATATGAAAAATACAGAGTTTACAGGCCTATACATGTTTTTATTTTAAGAATAACTTTTGTAAATATATTTTCTAAATTCACTGGTCATATAGGCTAATAAAATATTTTAAGCAAGTGTAAATCTTACATAGGCCTAACAAATGTATAACTTGTAGAAATGTATCAAAATAAACTAGTAACTCTGCACAGCTTGTTTCAGATGATTTCCCCTGAAAAACAGCAGGTTTCCATTACTCAGAGGCAAGGAGTAAAGCCTTAACTGGTATTGTGCACATCCACACTGGCCTACGTGGCACTCGGCACATGTAGGCTGGATTGGGAGAGAATTCATCGAGAGTGAACAAGGGGAGGAGTCCGTCTCTTTTTTCGGAGAACACCAAGTAATGTCTTTCCATATTTCCTTTTAAACAATTCTGTCATTCCCTTTAGGTCATTTTTGAATTCCCTCATTATAAATCCCATGGAATGGGGGCTGTTTATAGGTAGGAGTAAACCACAATGTTATCATTGGTTGTGGCAAAAGAAGAATTCAAAGTTAACTCAGACCTTTGACTAAACATTAGATTTCCAGAGAAATTCCTGTATTTTGTGGTTTTGTATGTTGGCCTTGTCTGCATTTTCACTCTCTCTCTCTTTCATAATAGGGTGATATTGTTAGTTATTTGAAAGCAGCAGAAGAAAGTAAGTTTAGTCTGAATAGCTTGTAATAATACAAATACAGACAACGAAGACAAAAAAATGTGCAAATAGAATTAGCTAAATAATATAGACCAGTGTTTCTCAAACCTGTCCTGCGCATTTTGTATGTCTCTCTCATCTAACACACCTGATTCCACTCATCAGCGTGTCAGTAGAGACTGCAAGAACTAAATTGGCTGTGTCTTTTTAGGGAGACAAAATGTGCAGGGCAGGAGGTACTCCAGGACAGGTTTGGGAAGTACTGATATAAACAACATATAGCCTATGCCAGGACTATCCAAACTCTGTCCTGAAGGGCTGGTGTCCAGCAGAGGTTAGCTCCAACTTGGAAGTTTCAGGTGTGTTTAATTAGGTTTGGCACTAAACTCAGGACATCGGCCATCTGCCCTCCAGCACCAAGCTTGGACAGCCCTGGGGCCTCATTTATAAAGACTTGCGTAGAAACCATCCTTGATTTTATCTAAGAACTTTTCTGATTTGATCGTAA
>JAUCMS010000002.1:7287611-7300397 GCA_032357445.1 Enteromius radiatus
CCGGTTTTTTGAACCGGTTCTTTGAAACGAACTGTCCGAAAGAACCGGTTCGCGGAAAAGATCCGGACTTCCCATCACTAGTGTGTTGAGGCAAGTGGGAGCTAAACTCTGAGCGCCATGCAAAACATTTCCTCTTAGCTCTCTCACTTTCCCAGCATGGTAGGAGCACCTTGATGATGACAAACAAATGTTTGTCTTTGGACCGATCTAGAATTGATGTGCTGCCCTCCACAGGAGTGGAATATAAAGTGCTTTTGCGTCTTGGCCTATTGATTAAGAATCTTTGTCAAAATACTAGTCTTACTAATAACAATAATGTAGGCCAACATTTAGAATGCTTTTTGTCACACACTAATACAACGATATTGATTATCATATTATTTTGAAGTGTTCCTGATAGGATAAGTTTTAGAGAATGACTAATTTTGTAATGTAAAAACATTAATGTAGTTAAAGGTACTTGACTCTAACATTTATGTCTGCAAAAACACACAGTATAGGAATTTTTAAGCCAATCCTGTTGAATGCTGCACCAAATTCTTCCAAATTCAAATATTCTACCAGAGTAGAATTATTAACAAGAAGTTTCAACAACTTGTGGGTAGCGTGATTATGTCCCCAACCTGCTGTCCTCATGATGTTGCTGCAACCCTTTTCAGTTGTTGTAAGTGAAAATGTTTTTTTTGGTGCTATGTGGTTACTGTTTTTTTTTTTTTTTTTTTTTTTTTTTAAAGAATCAGTCTTAGATCTGCTGATCCTACATCCTGACAGAAAATCATATAAGAAACTAAGGTGAAGTATATTGTATTTAGCATTTAAAGTAAAGGTGTAAAGATGAAATAAAGCCAGGTTAGAGATTGGCATGCTGGGGAAGCTGAAACATATTTAAAGTAATAACCACTAAGTGATTTTTGTGATATGTTTCGTGTTGACAAGTCACAACTTTAATTTGGACCTTTTTACATATAAAATATTGTCCCTTTTGGTTGTATGTTCACACTCACCATTTAGAAAGTAGAACAAGCCTAATGAATTGCTGACATTTAATTAATATATTTGTTTATTTCACTTTGCAAAAAGAATATACAAAAAATAGCTGTCGCACCATGGACTACAGAAAATTTTGTTGCAATCTAACAACAAAAACAAAAAATATCAAAATACAGTACATGAAAGAAATAAATCATTGCATGAGCACTGGTTTAAGCACTGCACTATTCAAAGACTAAGTATAACTGCACTCTTAATTTTGCCTAATTTTTCATCTAATTAATAAAACAAAACACCACCAACAATATAAAAGGACAACTACTTAAAAGATTCAGCAAGAATATGTTTTTAAAAGACAATGGAAAAATAGCTAATTTACAGTTTGTATTTATAGACAAAAAAACCCCAAAACAACAGCAGCTATATGAAAGGAAAAATTTGTGGATCATGCAATAGTCTCAAACAGGGAAAAGAATATGGCCAGAGAAATAGCTGGATCTGCCTATGCCATTAGCACCCCGAGAAGCCTCTATCCACACACAGTCTCCTCTCTCCAGGTTCAGAACCACATTCCCTTCTGCTAAAGACCTTGTATTAAGATTGATTGTTTCAGCAGTGAACTGTACAGCATCATTTTTCTTTAAGGTAACAGTACCCAAAGTCCGAGTTCCTAGGCATGAGAACAGAAATTCATATACACCAGGTATATGGCAGACGAACTGCCCTGATGTTTGGTTATAATGGTTCTGTCCATTGTAAAGGACCCGATTAAACACAACAACCGTAGCAGTGACAGGAAGAGTGGTGCCAACAGAAGCAAAGAAGGCAGACTGTTGTCCAGTGGTATTAATGGGAGGTCCTGGAGGTCCAGGTGGGCCTGCTACACCTCGTGGACCTGAGAAAAAAAAAAAAATTATAAACAATCTTTAAGTGATATTTAAGCAATATTTAGAGAGCATGTTTGATGCATGACTGGCTTACCAGATTCCCCTGGAGGTCCTCTGGGTCCGGGAGGCCCTTGGAAGGAATCTGTATCTGAGGGGAAATTAATAGATGTTTTATGATTGTACTATCTAAGGTGAATGGTAAATGGTAAAATAGTTTGCACTACAAACCGGTGTTTATAATTAAGATAATAAATTACAAAAACAGAAGACACAGCAATTTTAAATATAAAGCTGCAAAACTAACGGTTTTGTACAGCTAAAAATATCTGGATGCAGATGAGATCAGAAGCTAGACCCATAGAATTTACAAGTAGAAAATGGTGTATAAGCTGTACAGATAAATAGTCAATGGTTTTAAATGTGAAGGATGCCACAAACCTAAGCACAATTACTTGAAGCAAGCAACAGGTGAAAGGAAGATCTAGAAGGCTTACAAAGGTTTGGTGTAGTTCAAATTCGTGATTTTATAATTCATTATATATGTCACTGCACCAATCCAGTGTACAGCAAAGCAGATAAAAGAACCCAGACAGCAAGCAGTTTTGGCACTATGTTGCTGTCAAGCTGTGTCCAATTTAGAGATTTTGCAGTGAACTGATTTGAAATTAAATTATAGGTCATGTGCAAAATAAAATCACTTGCTCTTTTTGCTTGCATTTAGGATAAAACAAACACTTGTCTAACCTCATTCCCAATGTCTGAAATGTGGATGCCACCGTCATCTGAAAATCCAAACACCGAATTACAGGTGAACTAAATTGTGGTGACCATGCAGACAGTTTTGATTTTTCTTTAATACATGCTTAAAACTAACTAAATTATTTATTGTCCAAGCACATGTAAGCACTAGTAAGAAGCTTAGTAAGAAATTTGCAGACAGAGGACTGTAAGTGCTCTTTTGCTCTGGCACCTTACCAGTTTCAATCCAAGGAGTGAGGTCAAAGGCTGGGATATTCTCACAGTTAACAAAACTATTAGAACTGGTGAAGCGGAAAGGATCATAGGGAACTCTGAGGATTCCAGTGTTGTCACAGATGATGCGGGCTAGCGACACAGAGGCCAGTGATGCTTTTTGTTTTGTGGTGAACACTCCATGGTTCTCAAACCATAACCTGAACACATCATGACACTTAACATTAACACCTACTCTAAAACATACTAGTCTCAGACAGAGATGTCCTGTCCTGCTCCTGGACCAGTGTACTGCAGAGTTTAGTTCCAACTTGCCCCAACATACCTGCCTGGAAGTTATCTGAAGACTTGATTAGCTGGTCAGGCATAATTAGTTGGGTAGTTGGGTTTGGAGCTGAACTCTGCAGGATAGTGGCCCTCAAAGAGAAGGATTGGATTATACACAGATTATGTTTACCTATCCCCCTGGCGGACACGCTGGAATTGTGTAGAGATGAGGCAGGCAAAAAGAGGACCGACACGAGCACCAGGAGCAAAAGGCTCAGCAACGCCTCCCAACCAAATGTCAATGTTCTCAGGGGTGCCATAAAGCTCAAGCAACCTGCGAGCCAATTCAGTGTTGTTCATCACCACAGCCAATTCTTGCTCATTCTGAGGGGCGGACAGTCCACAGAACCGGCGCCATGAATTATAGCCTTAAAAGGAAGAACAATACTCAGATACTCAGTCTTCTTCCAAAAACTTGGAATATGAGTGATAATGCAGCATGAAGTCGGGTTGGTTTCACATGGTTGGGTTTAACACACTTGCATAGAAGTTTCTAATATGCCTAGCAATACCTTGATTAGCTAAACTTTACAGGACAGTGAATCTCCAGGAGCAAGATTGACCTTCCCTGGTTTAAAAAGTTCTGAAAGGCATGAGTCCAGAATATTTACCTGGTATACCATGGTCACGGCTTCTCTGCATGTTGAGGGCGGCCAAGTCCAAAGCAATGTGTGATGTAAAGGCAAACAGTCTCTCTCTAAGAGCATTCACCAACATGTGGTCCTGTGTGTTCAGTTTAGCTGGCCGACCAATCAGTCCACGAAGTAGAGGATCGATACCACCTAAGTAAGATGGAAAGCAGAACTTAAATAAGAGAATTGAGAATTGAAAGAGAACAATTAGCAGATGCAAGACTCTTTAGTTATTGTGTAGAAAACATTACAGACACACCCTCAAAGATCACCCTCCAAGGAGAAAAGAAGGCCTCGTAAAGGGGCACACTTGGAAACTGAGGGTGGTTCTGGTAATTTTCATCAAGACGAAATATCATTGGTTGTATGGCCAGGTGGGCAAAACGGAAAGCTGCAGTTGCAAAGACATTCGCAATGGTAGGGTCTACATTCTCATCATAACCTGGATATAGTCCAAGTTGTCTATTGTAAGCATCAGGGCCCACAATATGTGGCAAGTATTCCTTAAACACCAAGATCTAAAAGAGAGGAGATATTGATCATGCACATATGTTGTACTCCATGTTACTGCTTATGTTTGATACAGTTTCCATTAGATGTCTTTACCTGATTGAAGGCACCCACAATTTTCCTTGCTTCTTGATAGAGGGTTTCACTACTCCATGTAGGGTTGAGCACACGTAGGGCACGAGCCAATCTATTGTGCTCCCTCACAAAAAGTGTGTGTATTGAGGTGAGTGCAGTGTTTTCATCAACCCGAACATCCCCTACACAAATTGAAAGTTCATTAGCATTTGCCAAGTGGAGTGTGCAAGAAAACACCATATACCATACATTTTAGATCAGGGATTTCTAACCCTGCTACTGAAGCTCATTAGCTGGTTCAGGTGTATTTGAGTGGGATTGGAACTGAAATCTGCAGAACAGTAGCTCCCCAGAAGATGGGACTCCTGAGACTCAAGTTCTAGACTAGGAATTTGCCTGTTAATTGCATTATGAAGACACAAGTTACTGACCTGCAATAAAGCAAGGCACCTCTTCAAGGGTGGTGTCATTGAGGGTTTTCCTACGTGTGGCACACATGTTGCTTTCTACACTAGTAAAAGGCAAAAGCTCTCGTCCATTGTCAAGGAACTGATCATTGACACGTAGAAGGCCACCATCATTGGTCAGTTCTCGAAGTTCCTTTGCAAGCCCATCATCGGACCCGTAAACCTGTCCAGCATCTAAGAAAGCTGTTAGAGCATTGATCTGTTCCCGAACTTTGGGGTTCCCACCAAACATATAGGCAGTGTTCCCAGAACCACAGGCAGGTGATGAACGGAAGACAGGGAGACAGGTGTCAGGCCTCAGGCGTTGATCTCCTGGAGGGGCCTGTGTTCAGACAGATATAAATACAGCATGAAAGGCTGTTGTTATACAAGAACAAGAGTCAGACAATACTTGACAGAAGAACAATCCTTGACTTACTGGAATTGGGAAGCAGGGTTCAGAGCGCTCACAACTCTCATCACAGTTGAGGCCATTGCTAAAGGATCTGATACTTGGTGAGAAGGGCGTAAGAGTCAGATCATGGTCAACCCATTGCCCAAAGATGGTGAGCATGAAGGTAAACTCACGATCATTCTCTATGTCAGCATCTGCAGTGCTTAGAATACGATTTGAAACTAGTCTGACCTGGAATCAAAGAGGAAGACAGAATTCAGACATTGTTAATTGATTGGTGACCTCATTGATTGTACAGTAAACTATTCATAATTATCTCCATCATACCAGGGGCAGTGTTGCACCATTGTGCTGTTTGTTGGGATCCCACCCTTTGGGCTGGGAGATGCCATCTTCATAGTGAGCAGGCAACCAGCGGGTAAAAGCAGTATTGGATGCACCAAGGAGTGGGTTCCTCCTGGGAATTATAAAGTTAGGTGTTTAACTCTGAGTCTTTGAAAAAAAAGACTGCCATGAATAAGGAGGGAAAACTGACCTGTTGTTGCAGACGCTGGTGATAGTTCGATACTTGTTTATGAGGGGTGTGGTCCTACAAGATGGGGGTCGGATTTGAGCTGCACAGCCTGTCAGACGTTCAATGGTGTTAAGCTCATCTGGAGTAAGCAGGTCTAGGAGGAAACACATATTGACAGTCTTGAGCATGGAACATGAGGCAGTGTTAGATCTGATCTGAGTTTTGCAATATTTTCAACAAGCAGTCTTTATACCTGTAGCATTGATGGACCTCTTGTGTACATGATGGGCTTTCTCACTTATTAGCCTGAGTGTCTGCACCATGTAGTCTGCAGCTCTTACGGCCTCTCGTGTCTTTCTAGCTGGCTGTTTCAATAGACGTAGCTTGTCAGAAGGCTTAATGACATCTCTGCGCACCCTTGCTAAACTCCTGGAAGTGGGGACATAATAAAATAAGTAGATCAGTAGCTGGGGTGACAGAACAGGAATATTGAGCAACATTCTTATAAACATTACTCACTCATCACGAGAATACTTATAAGCAGCATCCACTATTTTCTTTGCTTCCTCAATCGAATCTAAAATGTAACGTCTCCCAGGACTTTCTTCTTCTGCTAAAAAAGAAAACCACAACACATAAGGCTTTCATTTTCTCCCCCCTTTTTAATGGATAAATTACTTAACTTCCAAGTCTAAGATATTTATGACTTGTATTATTTTTTGTTATGTTTATCTTTTTATTTTTGATTAACAGAATGCAGTAATGTAATAAGTGATATATGTATGAAACTGAATCACCCAAGATGGATGTCACATCAAATAAACATCTTAAATGACTGTAAGCACAAGAATTTCTTGCAAAAGGAAAAAAAAAATGTACGTTGATGTTTTTACTCTTTATTGATCATTAAGGGCCGGTTTCCCGAACAGGGTTTAAGACTAGTCCTACATTAAAATAAATGTTAAGAGCTGTCTAAACTGGAAAAGGCTTGCACTGAGATGTCTTAAAATACATCATTGCCATTGTTTGGTCTTAAAATGCTCACAGATAATGCATTTTTGTAAGACATGTTTCTTAAATGTCCTAAATTAGCAAAGGTCTAATCCTGGATTAATCTAATTCCTAACCAGGAAACCAGCCCTAAGAGTTTATTTTTTGATTGCATGATTATTGGTAAACTTACCACACAATGAAAGGGAAAAACAGCATCCCACCACAAAAAGAAAAGTTTGAAGATTCATCTCTGAAACACATATTGAGGCATTAGAGAATGAGCATATAAAAGACATTATATTTACGAAAAATGTATCTGTTTTATGCATTTCAACATGAACAAAATAATGAATCTTTAAAAAATAAAATAGCATTTCATTCTAACTTAGCAGTTTTTAAACAAACCTATTTAAGAGGCATAAAAAATAATACCAATATAATCTATTCTAAAATGATCTGAAATAATTGTCAAATAAATGTAAAAATGAATAACTCTAAATATTTTATTTATTTTTAATTTGTTGCATTTGCAATCAGATTCACAGTTAAACAATACATGTGATTAAACATGAGTTTAACAATAAATGTGATTAATCTTAGAGAAAAAAAATTAAATAAAAAAAAAAAAAATATATATATATATAATAAAGACAAGGTTTAGATATTGTATTTCTCACCTGAGTTTCTCTGTCACTCTGGTTCTGTACTCTAGGCTCTGAGTGTGTTGTACGGAGTGGATGGAGCGGACTTGCTTTTAAACCATCCCTCATCCTCTGTTAAGCATCACTGGTGGAGTCTCAGGCGGGGCGACAGATTTACTTCCTTCTTCCTTTTCGCAAGTGTATTTACCATATGTGGTGTTAAGTTTTATTGATTTATTTGAGGTGACAATGTGACACTGATTTACTTTTCTTTACTCTAAATTATAGGAATGCAAGGACAATAGTTCTGTCATAATTTATTCACTTTGTTTTCATTCGAGAACTGCATGTTTTTCTTTCTGCCATGGAACATAAAATAATATATTTCGGGAAATGTCTCAGTGTTTACAATTGAAGACAATGGCCACCCATCTTGTTTGGTTACAAATGTTCTTTAAAATAAAGAAAGAAATACAGGTCAATGTAAATGATGAAAGAATTATTTTATAATTTGGTGAACTGGTTAATACTTTAAAGCACTGTGTATGTCATATTATAAGCTAAATAATTAATATTATGTATTAATTAAAAGTTTTCAATTAAATAAATAAAATTACAAAAAATGAATACATCATGAAGATGCTATAATAGCTGACAAAATATGACATAAAACATTTTAGAAATAGTTTATGAAAATATGTGTAATATTCAAGTTCATAAAATTCACCATGAGATAAAATATTTGAAGACAAAAGTAGCCTGTGTCAAAGTGTTTATTACAACTATTTTTCATATTTTAAAAACATAGCCTTTCATAAATGAATAATTAAAACAATTATGGGAAATTATGGATATTTTAAGAATTTTAGTGACCAAAAATGCTAGACCTTTAGAGAAACGGTTTTAAGATGATTTATTAAGATGAATTAATGAATTCAACGTTTGGCTGGTAATGTAAATTGCTTTCATGGTTTTTTTTTTATTATTCTGACATTTCAGAAATCAATAAATGTCTCCTGCCAGACAGCCAAACAATACATGAAATACTTTAACAGCCTAGTGACCTATAATCTCTGACTAAGATACCAGTAAACCCTCATTGAAACATTTCCTCTTCTAACTCTATTTATCAGCATCGGGACTATATAGATTTTTTTCCTCCTTTTAACCAGCACAGAACCCATCATAGATTGTATGGGACAAAAGAACAATGAATGCATTCTGATTATGAGGTTATTTCAAACCATTTCTAAATGCTTCCCCGATTGCAAAGCGTTTCATGAAAAACATGCTTGCACTCACACAAGGGCTCTAATAACAAGATATTAGTCTACATTTATTAAATTAGGATTATTATCAGTTGTGTTATCATGGAGTTTGTTAGTCTTACTTTTTATTGGGCACAAAGTCTGTGAGTTTTTGTTTCATCTTTCATTTGTGTATTTTAAAGATTCTACTTCCATAATACTCTTTCATGATTTAAGTTGTTTTAATTGCTCTCTCAAAAACAGCATCTTTGGCTTAAGCTAAAATATGCAAGTAGTAAAAAAAAGAATGTACCATAGAATTAATTTCCATTTTTAAATTATCCTCAATTTGAAAACCTAAATCTCTTTCTGATGTTTGAAACCTGCAGCTTGCTCTGTAAAAACATGCGGTGGTGTTTTTTTCCCATATAGAACATACACACATAAGGAGTACCTAGCCAGTACTGTATACAGGCACGAGCTGCCACTAGTCGGCCCAACATTATGAAGCTGCATGCCCGGAGGCCCAACTGTACTCTCAGACCTACACTTCCAGACCTGTCGCTTTTTCAGACAGTGAAAAAGTTGCTGTTTGGAAGATTACCTAAACTGAATTAAATTTACAATTTTTTTTGCAATTTACACAATTTTCCAGCTATAAAATATTACGCTATGACTGAATGCATTATTATATTGTAACGGCGGGTAAAAGACAGACAAAAGACGGTTTGTGTATCTTCGATTTTAATTAGAAAAAAGAGCAACTGTTTACAGACACGCAGCTGGCCAAACTAAGCTCTCTCACTTCCGGGTTTTCCTGAACTCCCCCGCGTTATCTCTATCCTTGTTAACACAATAACAACATTTTCCCCAACAATATAAAATGTTACACATGGGTTATGATTTATTGCATTAAGTCTGTATTCTTTATATTAATTGTATTTGTAAACAGAAATTGTTCAAAGATAAACGAACATTAAACATCAGCAAATCTTTGTCCTTACAGACAAAATAAATAAAATAACAGCCTCATCCAAACATTTCTGGGAAACAATTTCAGAAGAAAACAGAAAAAGGTTGATGAGGATTTCTGTTTCCCAGAATGCTTTTTATGAGGCTGTTTTTAATAGTTTTATTCAGTAAAGATAAAAGACTTGTTTTTGTTTATTGTTTATGTATATTTAAACAAACTGTTGCCAATAAATTTGATAAATATAAATCTACAGTAAGTAACTGGCAACCAGCTGCATAACTACAGCAATTTTTTTTACAGTATGTGATCTTGTCAGAGTTGTGCTGGGTTCACAGAACAAACTGGGTAAATTACTGAAGTTGTACTCCAGTGCTGACCGTTGCATTGCATCAGCCAGTGATGTATGTGGTTATATGGTTTACTGTCTCAAGCACTTCTCTTTCTGTATTTGGTAACAGGGGAAAGTGGGGTAAGATAAAGCCGATGGGTGTCAAAGCAAATTTTCCCTGACTTTCAATAAAAACATTAAGGAGCATTGCTGCTTTTTTTAATACTTCACAGATTCACTTTTGAGAGTTAGTAGTTGGAAAAGACATGATGAACTGTTAGTGACCTAATGCAGGAAATACTATTACAATAGGATTGAGAAACTTTATGATAACAAAGTATGGGCTTGTTTTCTATGAAAAGTCAAGGAACAAACCAATATACACCTTAAGCGCAAACAATTCAGGGTTTTTACTTTGAACTTCTGGGTTTTAGAAATGAAGAGATCATAGTCCCAGTGCAGGGGAAGCACAAGGAAGGAGGAACACTTTACATTAACCAACAGCCTTCATGTTGAAATGTCGAATGTTGACAAGTCTTGCCAAGAAATCATTATCTTGGTTTAATATAAGACAGAGTTGATTAGGGTTTTTTTTTTAAATCGAGATATCTGATCAGATTGTGGGCACTTATAAATTTAGATAATAATCTTCATTTAACTGAAGTAACAAACTTGTTCCAAATCTTAAAAATAAACATGAATACAAGATAACATTTGACAGTTTTGTGTGTTCATTCAAACAATCAGTTTTAACTTTTTTAGTTACCGGTTTATAATGTTCATAAATATTTTAGTATTTAATATTTTATTCTTTTACTTTGCTGCTTCAGGTGACAGTAACTCATAAATAGAAAAATAAAACTGGTACCATTTTATTTCTTTACAGCAATAAATCATTAATAACTAACCACTAATTATGTGACTGGAAATGTTTACTGCAGGTCACTGAATGATTACAGACAGCTCAGTTTGTTGTGCAAAACATAAAGGATGTTGGAAGAAAGCTTCTCATGTAGGCTAGTGCTGTCTCGGTCAAAGTGTGATTTTACTGACTTACTGTTACATGACACATTAAGGGGCAATATAAACATTTACAGCCTTTTGTAAACAAGCAGCTTAACTCTGTACTGTATAAATGTCTTAGTACCACTATGCTTTAACTGATAGAAAATACATACATTTCATAGGCTACTCCAAATATATTAACATATTTATTGACATATCACTGATATAAAATTATGATTAAAATTAATTTGGAGTTTTTCTTTACTGCACAAATAACATTTCCAAACATTATGCCTAAAATGTGTTTTCATGCCAGTATTAACAAAGATTATATATTCTCTGTAATATCAGTATACTTGCAGTAGTTCCACTTTCGCACGATACTTCAGTAAATCTTTAGTTACTACTAAAGCACTACTTCCAAATAAAGTACATTAAATACAAAATTATTAGTTCCAGTTTAGCATACTAAAAGTACAATAGCATGGAATTTTAATTAAGCACATAAACATGGAAATGTATTTGTATAATACCTAGCACAAAAGTGGACTTTTTTTTATATATATAACTTGGATTTTACTTCTTCGAGAATAAAGGTGCACCAAGTTAAATAAGGAAATTCCCAAGGAAGTCTGATAGAATATCTCTATTGTCACATTTTATATTGTTATGCTTAATGATATGAAATGAAAACTAACCAACAACATATAAAACAATGGCCTTTTTATAAATCTTATTTGTGAAACAATGTGTTTCTTTGAAATGCTATCTAACCACAGTTGCGCAAATTCATGGTTAGTGCTGGTTAGGTTTTGTGATACTATATAATACATCAATCTGATATGTGTGCATCAAATCTGGCCATGTAAATACCATGAAAAAAAAGCTGTGGAAACTATTACTATTACATTTTAAAAAGAATTACACATTGAATTAAATGTGGCATTTTGAGCAAGAAAAACTGAAATGGTATTTTCTTATTGAAAGTAAATTAAAATTATTTAAAGTAAAGTGGGCTGTTTAAGCTTGATTATATTTTAATTACTTTTAGAGCATAACGATAGCCTTAATTAATGGGACACTATTTCTTTAAATTATACAAGACTTTTGGCTCTTGCAATATGACCCTGGTGATTGTGGTAACACCACAAAAGAGGACGTCCTCATCATGAAAACTTACAACATTCTGCCATTTGCTATGGCTTTTGATATTCACAATTTTAACTTAAATTACTAAAATATTTCCATTAGCACATGTATTTGTTGTTGCAGTTGAGAGAGAAGCAGAGTATACAGTTTTAAATTAAAGCTTATTTAACGTTCAACTGAAAACAGACAGAAAAATGTGTTAAAATATTATTTTTATGTTTCTCTTACTGAATGTTAAAAGTCACATTTCACTTGTTCACAATGTTGTAGTGTTAATTTTTAATTAATAATCTGTATTTAATATCAATACAACAATACAACATGTTCTATCAGTTCCTTTTCAGGAACTCGAGCTGCGTCACATGGCGCTTTGGGGAACGCCCTCCAGCGTGACGGCTCTGAATGTGTGTCAAACCAATCCAATGAAATTGGCGAACGTCACATGACGTCACCAGCCGGGAAGCATAAGAGCACCTTTTTTTTATTTATTTATTTTTTTTATTTGCTTATGTCAAGAAAGGATTACAGTAACAAAACTTTACAAAGTAGACAATATTACACACAAAGCACCATGTATACATAAATCAAAGACATAAGTAAAATAAAAAAAAAGAGCAGAGGCTCTATACCAAATTAAAAAGATGAAGCGTATTGACTGTCTTAATAGCCTTAAGATTTTTAG
>JAUCMS010000002.1:7323127-7333247 GCA_032357445.1 Enteromius radiatus
CTGAGAGATCGGGAGTCGAATCAAGCTCCTCGAATCGAAGCATCGAATCGTCGACCATTCGAGGACACCCCTAGTTTTTACAATACTTTAACTCATCAATTTATAACTCAACACTTTTTATGAGATCCATGAGATTTTGATTTTTATTTCAAATGAATCATACAACAAAGTTGAATAACATTTAATATAAGGCAGTAACTAAATGTTGAAATTGGTGACAATTTTGACTTTAAGTATATTCTTTCAAATTATATTATTTCAATAATAATAATAATAATACTTTTTTATGTAAGTCTTTTTCACCAAACAATTAGTTGAACTAGTAAGACATTAAGAAATATTAGTATGCTATTCAAAACATAGTTGGAGTCCTAAACGTCTAATATTTAAAAAACCTTGACTTGCTGTGTTTTGTAACTTTTTGTATACTTTACAGAGCATCATAACCGTCTTGCTGGAGAGTTTGTGCAGAGAGTTTCCTCCTCTGGTTCAACCACAGTGCAATAAGATGGTTGAAAAAT
Organism: Enteromius radiatus; assembly: GCA_032357445.1. Taxonomy (NCBI): domain Eukaryota; kingdom Metazoa; phylum Chordata; class Actinopteri; order Cypriniformes; family Cyprinidae; genus Enteromius; species Enteromius radiatus. The sequence goes on from JAUCMS010000002.1 coordinate 7,323,649, forward strand.
ATGTCCAACTGTTGGTTGACATGCTACTGAACAACACTTCACCTAACTTCTTATGCACTCTGCTTCGTCTTTGTGAAATACGGGAGCATCCCATCAATGATTACAGTACAAACTTTGACTACTATTTTTTTTTTCTGTTATAATTTGTTTAGTCTCTGTGAACAAATATACCTCTCATCCTGATTCTTCATCCTTTCTCTTTATTTAACAGCAGCTGAGGTGCTTTCTGATTGTGATTCTTGCCTTACGTTGGTAGTTTTGACTCATATGCATCTGGACTCCAATGCCACCGAGCTCCAGGCTGCTTCATTCCTGAAAACTATCTGCCAGCTGCACCCAAGTGCCATGCCAAAGGTTAAACATCAGTCTGCTCCTTTTAGTCCTTGACACTTTTAAATGCACTTTATTTGTAAGTTTATAACAATTTCTTTATTTTATCTAGTGTGAGACTTTTTTGCAGCGTCATAGGAACCAGCTCAGTGTATTTCTGACCAAACATCAGGGGGCGCTGGACATTTGTAAGGTAGAAACTACTATTTTTACAGTTTCTTAAGAAATGTTAATGTGCTGTCATATTTAGCCTAAGGAAAGGAAAGGAAATGAGTTTTATGTAAATTGCCCCAATACTTGGTCTTAGAGAGAGGTTTAAGCTGTATGACGCACTGTTGTTTACACGCCATTTTACAAATGGCAAGCTTTTTGTCTCCTGGCTTTAGAGCTTCTCTCATTGTCTTTGCTGGTAATGCATAATAATAGGTGTGTTTCACGTAGTAATAATAATCCTTGCTCTTCTTTGCATCCCCACAAACAAAACTATGTTTCTAGCGTATCAACTGGCTCCTGGTGTCCTTTATAGTGGACATGAATATGGTCAAACAAAAAGTCCTTTTTCATAACAGAAGGTCATAATTTGATTTGAAACCATATTTTGATTTGAAAATATGTACTAGTATATATAAGATTCACTTGCACAATTCATGGCAAATTTACAAAAAGTCTAATGGATATGTAGAAAATATGCTTGAGACTGTATGAACCATTTTAAATCTAATGACGTTTTGAAGGGTAAGATTATAAAACTTTATAATATATTTTGAGCGAAATGTTATTAGCAACCAATAATGTAGGAAACCACAGACAAATGCTTATTATCAGTTGCATGAAAGTACCAAAGCAATCGCAACTTGTTCAAAAGAATGAGAAGCTGCTTTTATGTTGTGAACAAGATGATGCGGAGAGAGAGTGGTCATGGTCAAACATTCAATTATTTGCTATCTCTAAAAGGCCCTGAATGTGCTGTCTAAATCGCTAAAAAACTCTCCTGGTAGTCAGAAGGATATACAATGTATTACCTTATTTGACAAATATGTTTTAGTAGAATGTGCCTAAAGGAATAGTTTACCCAAAATGAAAATTATCCCATGATTTACTCACAGTAATTCTATAGACTGTTTCATCGGGCACATGTGCCTCCACCTAAGTTAATTTCTGATATGTGTTTGTTTAGCGGTCTGGTTAGAGTCATACTAAGGTTACTGCATATAAGGCAGTGTTTGTAAGTTCAGAGCACTTTTCTTCGAGATGAATATAAGCTATATTAAAAATATCCTGGCTCTGCCAAGCTTCATAATGTTGACTGAGATTTTGATGCCCATAAAAGTACATCCATCCATCACAAAAAAAGTACTTCACACAGCTCCGGGGGCTCTGAAGTGAATCAATGTGTTTGTAGGTCATAGGCGTAGCGTAAGCTCCAGTGAAAAGTGACGGACACACGAGCACAGAGAAGAGAGCAAAACATCAGTCACAAATTAGAAGTACAAAATGAGGATATGTAAAGAGAAATATGTGAGGATTAAGATTGTAGAAAAAAAGTCATACAATGAATGCAAGTAGTAAATCAAGTGGTAATTTTAACTATTCTTTTAATAGTTTGAAATGATACATGAGATATTTTTTTTCTTTCTGTTTTCTGGACCCTATAGAAGGCAAATTTGTGTGTTTCTAGTGAGAAGGAGCCAGTCATTGCTGCTGACCCCTGTAGTCTCGGACCAATCTACAGCTGTAGAGACCTGCAGACTGCTGTCGAATGTGGGGTAAATACACCAGTATAAATTTACATGCACATGATCACCTTTATGTTATATTCTGGATGTTGTATGTGAAAATGTATGCACATATATGCATTTTTTTACTCTTATAGGCAATTTCCTTCTGTCAGAAGAACGTGTGGGAATAAACAGTTTCAGCTGTCTAAACTACATGGTAAATGTCGTCATATAGATTGCCAAATGTCAATCAATATAAACTGATAAATTATTATTTATCAGTTCATAAACTGATAAATTATTTTATTTACAGAACATAACTCCTTCTTTGGGTCATTACACCTAGTGCATTCAAGCTTTCTAAACTGTATCTGCACAAATGGTAGCCTCTTTCATATATGTTCAGTGTGCCTTATCATATTAAATAGAAATGAACTTCAGGGTCAACATTACCATTTGAACACAAAAAATGCAGTATGTATTGACTTACTTATCGTTTTTGATTTGAGTATTGAAACTGTTTTTGCATTTTCTTCCAACAGAGTCAAAGGTTATTTGTACAAGTTTCAACAGCATCATAGCTTAACAATGTATCCTATAAGGTTGATGGACTTACTGGACCAACGCCACAGCATTTTTCCTCCTTTCCTGGATTTTCATGGTTATATTTACTTTTCGAGTTGAAATTGAGGCTAACAAAGTCCTAAGTTTGGATAATATCTTCAGCAAACAAGATAAAATAAAACAAATATAAAAGCATGTTTCCTGGGGCAGCTGTTATTTTGATAAAAAGAAATACTGTTGCTTAAGCAACATCATTGATCTAGTTAGTAATTTCAAGGGTTTGCGCAAAACATCAACAAAATAAAGTTAATTTACAATATTATTTTGCATATGAATAATTACACTGGGGATGCATAAACATTGGATCAGTAATAATGTACATTTATGTCAACTAAACAGCACATTTTTGTGTTTATTAGAGTATGTTCAGTTTATGCATGTATTTTCTGTAGTAGCCATAGTTTTGGTTCAAATATTGTAGTGACTATGTATAGTTGTATAGTTATTGGTACACTTTGTATTAGACACCACTGACCCTTAATGTGAAAGTCACCAGTAAAGACAAAAATATAAATTACTAAATCATAAAATATTAAACTTCACCACTCTGAATTCCCAGCACTCTCTCCACCTTCAATACCACGATTGAGATCCTTGAGCAAGGCACCATACCTGGCCACAAGTCACTTCACTTCAATCATCTTGAATATCTCATGTAGCATTGTTCTCAGACTTTATATGCAAATGCATATTGACAGCCATCTTATAAAATCATTATACTTACCACTTTATTTCTTTACTATTACACATTTGCTTTTTGTTTTATTGAATACAACTGCTTTCAACTTCAACGATTTCTTAGGGTGTATACAGGCACGCCATTTGTCTTCTAACCTATGGTATTTTGCCCTTAGCAAAAGCTGTCAAACTATGGTTTCCTTACCTGAACCTGACTCAAGCATTAATACGATCATGTGTATTTGAAAGTATACCAATAGATAAGCTTAAGTTTACATAGATTTATCAGGGTAAATAATCACAGTTTGCACATTTGTTCGACTGATATTTAAGCAATGATATAGATTAACACTGTTTTTGTAGTGTCACTGCAAAGGTGCCTTTTCAAATTTGCCTTGAAAGGTTAATTCAAATGAAAAAATTAAAATAAGGCTTAGTTTACTCACCTTCGTAGCACCCTAGGTGTATATGACTTTCTTCTTTCAGAGGAATCAGAGTTATATTAATATTTATGGATCTCCCAAAAACATGTTGGATTTGCTACAGTAGGGTTGGGAATTGATCCCATCAAGGGGAAATCAAATCCTCATCCTGAGCCCTTTTCAGTTCAACAAAGCTGATCTATGGATGCCTCTGAAATGTAAGGCTGTTTCCTATGATGGCTGCAGACATTTAAATTCATGAAAATAAACTGAAAGAAAGCAAGATCAGTAGCAAAATCATCTGAATTTAAGGATGCAGCCTTCTGTTTCAGAAGCACTCACTTCCCTCATGCTGCTGAGTTAAGATCATTTTCATTTTTATATTTTAAACTTCCATTCACCTACCCACTAAAAGTGATTAAAAGTCTGATTCATTCATATATTCATATATATATATATATATATATATATATATATATATAAGACTTCTAATCACTTTTAGTGGGAAGGTGAATGGTAATTTAAAATATAAAATATTTAGTTTTATATATATAATCAATCAAACAGCCTCTAGCTACAGGGGGCCTTTATTCTAAAATAGTTATTTTTTCAGTTCACTTTTCAGAAAGGCAAAATCCATCAGAATATTGTTGGAACTGTAGTGCAGCCACCAAGTATCCAATAACATCCCATTTTTAAGCCATTTGACCTTTCAGTTTCAAAACCACATATATGGACTTCCAGAAACCCATAGTCATGTGCTTCATAAATTTCATTGACCCATCTTCATGATTGCCATTGTTCAAAAGTTAGTATATTTCTATATTTTAAGATCTTATTCAGCAAGGAGTAAATATTTTCAAGAAATTTTCTATACCAAGAATCCTAGAAAAAAATAACTACATAAATATCAAGCAGCAAATACTGCTTTCAAAAACTGCTTTCAAGAATCATGTGACACTGAAGAATGGAGTAATGATGCTGAAATTTTACCTTTACTGGAATAAATTAATATTAGAAATATTTGAATAAGTTATTTTATATTATAGCATTAAAAACAACAACAACAACAAAAAAACCCTAACAAAAATTGAATTTGAATAGCAGTGTAATTTTACAGAAAAATACACAAATGTACTAAATTTTCATTTCTATGGAGTTCCAAGCATTAAAAGGTTTAAACACCTGTAAAATGATGCATACACTGCAGACCTGCTTATGTACCTCAACCACAGAAAGGGCTGTAAATGTTTCAAGGAAGGAAAAAGAGAAAAAAACCCCACAACGAATCTAACAGAAAGGTGAAATACCATAAAACAACAGTCATAAGGGTCAGAATTTTTATTCACTTTACTGATATAAGGGACAGAACCATCACGGAGCATTGAAAGGAAGGGAATTCAGGAGTTCGCTGTGGATTCACAAATATCACAAGAGGAAACTCAGGGGAAAGGCGAGCAGGTGAACAAGGGGGAAGGTGAGAAGAAGAGGAGTGACAAAGGAAAAGAAACTATAGAAAAAGGCACTTCTACTCTTTCAGTAACCAGTCTGATGCACCAATCTCTGGAATTAAAACAAAATATATTGTACGAAATAAAAACAGAAGATGAGCATTATATAAAAGACCGCAACACAACGCACCCAACAGAGAGAGCATGTAAACGAAGCCGGTTTCTCTGTACAACACCGACCAGACTCGCTTCTGTCTGCGGGAGCCCTGGGAGTCCTGAACGTAAAACGTGTGCGTGAGTGCGTATGGACAGACTCATCTACCTGCCTTCACTTGCGTAAAAAAGTAACAATGGTCACAGCTACCAGCACCAGCCTGTGGCAAAAGCCCAAAGCTTTCTGTAGGACACCAAGGGAAGGCCACAGAGCTGGCACGCGGGACATACACCACCACTACGGTGTTCAAGCAAATGAAAACAAGTATTCATTGTCTTTAAAAACGATTCCTTTCACGTACAAAAAGTAATAAAGGCAGTCACACCTTGAGATCCCAGGCTTTTCTGTACCGACGCCAAGGCTCAAGAGGAACACCAAGCAAATATTAGGTTGAGTTTTCAAGTATGGAGCGATTCAAGAGGCGGAGACACCCCTCTGTGCCGGCAAGGGAGCAGGGCTTCTCTGTAGCTACGCCCGCTGTCACCGTACACAGAGAGGGAGTGCTTTGCCTCCGCCATGGTCTAGTAGAACATCACATAACAGCTACCAGGACGTCTCATCCGGAATCACTATCGAGACCAAAGGGGAACGGTTGCGTCACTGGCCCCACAGAACCACCACAGTTGGTAGCAGCTTCTGACTTCTCTGTAACACGTCAGAAATAAAACAACGTGGCCTGCGGTGACCAGGGCAGAACCGTGGCGAAAGCATGCACATGTAAGAAGTCTCTTAAAATTTTGCAATCCAATCCCTGCACTATGTAACAAACACATTCTTGTTGAATCCGACTAAATACAAGTTTTCAACATTTCACGAGAGGTTTTGATCCCATTTGCAATGGTGCGCATAAAGTGGTGGACCTGGAAAATGGTTAAGCATTGGTTCTTTTAGTTGGTAAAACAAAACGTCGAGGGGTTAGTGCTTCAGCCAGTAATGCATAGCATCACAGAACAACCTTTGACCCCCATTTGTGCCGTCACTTGATCTTTCAAGCAAGTAGGTAAGAAAGGAAGGGCTGAAGAGAGATGGGGGAGAAGAGGGCACATAAAGCATCAAATAAAACAAAAAAACAAAAATAACAAACACACCAACAGCCACCATCTACATATTTCGCAAACAATACAAGCAAAGAACAGGGTTGATGGTAGAGCTGTACGGGTAGAACGCCATTGGAGGGGAATTACCTTTGGGATCGGGTGTGAGGTTAGGAGTGAGGGGTTTTGGTACATCTCCCCCCTCCGAAAGGCTGAGTAGGTTTCTCTGTAATGTACACCTACCGCCCAAGGAAAGGAGGGGGGGGTTACAGATTTAGTATTTAAGCTTTTTGGGAACTTCCCAGGGAAAGGACTCGCGGCCAAAGTGGCCATAGGCGGCGGTGCGCTGGTAGATGGGCTTCTTCAGGTCCAGCTCTCTGGAATTGCACAGGAGACAGAGTAAGACAATTGCCATGCACAAAGAAGGACGTTCAGTTAACTCAATCAGCCTCTCTAACATTAACGGTGCTAAACACCAAACTCTGGAAATGCAGGAACAAAAGATGCCTGGGAAACCATCAAACCGAGAGGTGGCGATTGGGCCGCCCCTAAGAAGCACACTTTACCTGACAATGACGCCCGGGCGGAGGTCAAAGTTCTTCTTCACAATCTCCAGCAGCTCCTTCTCGCTCCTCTGGGATGTTCCATAGTGGAAGATGGAGATAGACAAGGGGTGGGCCACTCCAATGGCGTAAGACACCTGAGGAAAGAGGTATTTTGTGAAGAGGATTCTTATCCCTTTGCTATTGCATGGTGAAAGACTACAAATATTCACCTGGACCAGGACACGCTTGCACAGATCAGCCTTCACCAGAGACTTGGCCACCCATCTTGCCGCATAGGCAGCTGAACGGTCAACTTTAGTGTAATCCTTCCCAGAGAAAGCGCCACCTCCATGAGCGCCCCAGCCTCCGTAAGTGTCCACAATAATTTTACGGCCAGTCAAACCAGCATCTCCCTGTAAAAACAGCACGAAATTGAGAATCTTACCATTTGAACCACCACATCTGGGAAAGCTAAACAAAATAAAAATACAATACATACAAGCCCATAATACATACATTTCAGTTCCCACAAATATTACTTTAACTATAGTGACAAATTATTATTTGCATTTGTTTTGTAGTCTGATGTTAGTTTTTTTTACAAGTAAAAAAAAAAAACCTATTCATTCCCACTTTTACATGCCCAAAAGAACCCCAAGAAAACTGCACTGTTATTGTTGTAGTTTAAACCTGTGGGCCTCCGATGACAAAGCGTCCACTGGGCTGAAGGTGATAGACTGTGTCATCATCCAGGTAGACATTGGGCACCACAGCTTTCACCACCTTTTCCTTCAGAGCATCACGCATCTCATCCAGACACACTCCTTCATCATGCTGAACAGATACTACAATGGTGTGCACACGCACAGGAATCATGGCCCCACGGTCCTGCCTGTACTGGACAGTCACCTAGAAAACAAAGTAACAGAAGTTGAGTTGAACGGTCACAATCTTAGCCCTTTGCAGCCACACAATCTCAGTCCTACAGTAGTAATACACTACCTTTCAAAAGGTTTGAAATAAATTGAGATTTAAATTTTCAGGGTCTCTAATGCTTACCCAAGGCTGTATTTATTTGATCATAAACTGTAACAGTGAAACTGTATCCACATAGAGCTACTTTAAAATGGTACTTTTTCAGCATAATTACTCTAGTCTTCATTGTCACATGATCCTTCACAAATCATTCTAGTACATTTATATGCTGCTCAAGCAACAATTCAATGATAAACCTTTTTTGAAAATAGTTTTTTAATTTTTAGAAAGCTTGAAATGTAAATGTAAAATTCTGTTTCAACCTATTTCAAAAGAAATTAAAGGTTTATCCCTTTCTTACAGACCACAAACCTTTGAAGGACAGTATTTCTTTCTCTTCTCAGTTCAAACAACATTCTCACCTGAGTCTTGGAATCAGGTCGCAGCCAGGACAGGGTACCGTCACGTCGTAGTTCAGCCATTTTAGCATTCAGTTTGTGGGCCAGGACAATAGTGAGAGGCATACACTCCTCAGTCTCATCAGTGGCATAACCGAACATCAAGCCCTAAGAAGCAAAGTGACAAATCCAGTAAACGTGAGATCTAGATTCTCCTTGTAAACCAATGTACATCCTTGCATACGAACAAAGAAAGTCATTATCTATATCTTACTTGGTCTCCAGCTCCGACATCCTCCTCACTGCGGTCAAGGTGAACCCCCTGGGCAATATCAGGTGACTGCTGCTCAAGAGCCACAAGCACATTGCAGGTCTTGTAGTCAAACCCTAGAAGTACAATAAAAAGCTGATTTAGTCTACCCTAAAGCCAACTGGAAGCTAATACAACATGACAAACCCACAGATGGAATTCTGTAAGTTCTGCAAGTATTATGGCAACATAATAGCACTCTTTCCCCTGAAATTTAGTGCCAATATACCTTTGGAAGAGTCATCGTAGCCAATGTGCTTGATGGTGTCCCTGACAACCTTCTGATAGTCTACAGTAGCACGAGAGGTGATCTCACCAGCCAGTAAGATCATTCCAGTCTTGGCAACAGTTTCTGCCATGACAGATTGATCGGGGTTTAAACACACAGTAGGAATATCCAAGTTGCAAGCATGGAGAAAAGCATGCATTAAAGCATAATATGACACTCACCACATGCTACTTTGGCATCAGGATCCTGTTTGAGGTGGGCATCCAACACAGCGTCACTTATCTGGTCACAAATTTTATCTGTAATAGAGAAATGACAGGTATACCTATTTAATCAACCAATTAGAGAACAGAACTCAGGTTAAACAAGAATCTAGATAAAATACATCTGCCTCCAGGGAAACTGTCACATTTTTTTTTTACACTTGTGTGTATATATTAGGGCAACATGATAAATATTGTCCGTTGTTCACTGACAAGCTGGGCAAAAAAAATGCTTATAATGAACATGGATTAGTATAGCAAATGCTGATCAATGTAAAATGTGATTGATTTATTAAATATTTCACCATACATATTGTATACATTTAATGTTTATATATATACAGTCCCTGACAAAAGTCTTGTCGCTTATCTATTTTGTAGAAACACCTGCTATTAACCTGACTTTAA
>JAUCMS010000002.1:7333347-7343941 GCA_032357445.1 Enteromius radiatus
TTAGAAATATATTTCAGCGGCACTTGAGGTCAATTTGTACACAAGCGACAAGACTTTTGTCAGGGACTGTATATAAAAACAGCAAAGCCCTCATGTATATAATAACATTTTTAATATACAAGAAAATCATAGGAACTTCATGACAAGACAAGATTTACATGACAACCCTCTTTGTATTCATGTTTTAGTAAAACCATATCCAGTTATTGTTTAGTAATATTTTCAATTCGACTATTGTGTTACATTTTATACATCACGCTAAATTAAAGACATTTCCTTTGCAACTGAATAATTTAAGATTTTTGCTCTAATGGAAAAGTTAGGTTTTTGTACATTATTTTTAATTAATTTTTCAAGCACAAATATGTCTTTATGGTTTCACTTTACTATAATAAACGTGTTTCTCCAGCACATGTAAAAAAAAAGCTTTTTTTTTTTTTTTTTACCCCTTTTGAAAGCTCTTTGATGACACAATTAAGCTTAAAAGCCTCAGGGAATATTGCTTAAAAACTATACACAAGAACGTTGCTAGTGCCTCAGTAACCTTTATATATTTCCAAACACCAGGTGATGTATATTAGCTCACTGCAGCATGCTCTCTAGCTAAGGCAGGAATACCCAAACTGGCACTCCACTTCAGCCCCTGGAGTAAGCATCTATATTTAGGGCAGATGTAAGCCAAGCTAATCAGCAGCAGTGGGGCTGCTAACCATCCCCCACACAATCAGCGCTGAACATAGACCTGCGCTGAGCTCATTAGAAAGTACACTGATGCAGTAGTGAGGGCAGTGGAGTGAGAGGAGAAAGGTCACACCACGTGTACAGGTGTCTGTCCACAGATGACAAAAACATGATATTGTGGACCAGTCCACAAAATAATTTTACAAGTGTACACAAATGATTGGTCAACTGACTGCAAACACGTGATCTCATGGAACAAAATGCACCCTTGTCATGTTGTGACTGTAACATCCCTCAGTTTCCCAAACATCTGGTGTCACTGAACTTGCTTTACAAGATTCTTTGACTATCACCCTCTGACAGAGAAATGGTTTCAAAAAGCCGATAGTACATGTAAACAAGATTTGAGATGTCAAAGGCCACTTTTGACCTGATGTGAATGCACCACAGACTTGGGGGGGGGGGGTTGAGATCTTGAATCAGTGAACAAATAGAACCAACTTCTCACACATAGGTGAAGTACAGAGGTGTGTGTAGCAAATATTCCTGGAAAAACCACATTACACCATGTCTACAATGTCCAGTGTTCTTTGATCTGTGAGGTAATAACTATTGACAAGTTACGGACTACTGGTTAAACAACTACAACTTAACCTATACGTTATCCTTAGTACCTAATGCACTATATGCCTGTTCTTACAGTTCTTTTTCTTCATTTTTCTAAACTGACAACCGTTTATGCAGCCCAATAATTGCGAAATTACAAATCATATGCAAACTTGTAAATCTGATCGAATCCAGTGACGTTATCTCATGTGGATAATGTTCGCACCCGTTTTTATGAATACTGCGTACTCTTTTGACGTACTGCATCAAACGACGTCAAAGACGTAACTTTACGTATATGCAAGCACAAACTGTACTAAACCCCGCCTTCGGTGTGAACACCCCAAAAATGTATATACCCGGTGACACCTAAAAAGGCCAGAGGTGTCTGCGTTCATTTAAGTTATTGTATATTTCGGGCCTAAGAGGTGCGCTGACGCAATAGTCGCTGCCACTTGAGCGAGAAGGAAAGTTTACACCACGTGTAGGGGTGTCACAGCCCAGGGACGACCTAAAAAAAGGTCAAAAACAGCAGTTTATAAAGAAAACAAAAACACAGACAATAAACATTTAGCGACGCGTTCATAAGCACATGGTGATGATGTAGATACACGCACAGGCATTAATATTCGCTGATCTCACAGGACACTGAATAAAGACTACCAATTAAAGTAATTTGGGGAATGACGATTTATATTTCTTGGACTGGAACAAGTTAGAGGCTCGTCTTGACGTGTAAAATACGCAACCGGACAAACCAGCAGAACAACAACACGCGCGGCGATTCCGCAATACACATGCACACGTTCCGCGAGCCCGCTGATAACATGGCTAACGTTACCATGCGCGCGCACGGCCTTCAAATAGAAGTAGACAAAATTATTAGGAGCCAATATATTGTAACTATTAGGGCTGTTTACTAGGTATGTTAAATAAAAGCGAAAAATGATGAATAAGCCCTTAAAGCGTCCATGGCCTACATTCACGAGATTAGCTTGGGCCTCAAATCCGGTGACTCCGCCGCGCGTGGCCAGAAACAATTAACGCTGCCTCCCACTTCACCCAAGTCAGCGTACGTTTAAGAATAACGCATTTCCTGTCCATGACACGATTAGAGTATATTAAAATGTTATCATTGCATATGTCTTTATACACACACACACAAAAATAGTTGTCAGCAGCTATTAGCACGTGCTAGCTGAGCAATCTCATGCCCGATTGTGTTTACCTTCCGCGCGACCTTGTGACAATAAACACTTATATATAACGTAATCGTGTTGTGGTACATACCAGGATGTCCTTCACCGACAGATTCCGACGTGAACAAAAAGCAGTCTTCATCAATCAGGGAGTTGTGGAAACCGTTTATCTGCCCGTTCATATTGAATTTACTGTTTCGCTTATCGAAATCGGTGTGTCTATCTCTATCTCGCTGATCGTAGCGCGTTATTTTCAGATTCTCTCTGCTTTTGAAACGTCGGTCTAACAGTGATTTTTCTGGTGATGCTGTGCAGACTTGACCTCAAATGATCATCACGAGAGCCGGTCTTCAAGTTTATATCCCGCCCTCTTCACTCCAAACTCGAACGTCACTCGGGTGCGCCCCCGTCCGTCTTTGCGTCAGCCAATCAGAAACGGCGTTACGAAGTGAAGCGGTGAGACCACAAAAAGGCCCTGTTTTGTATACATTATTTTACATTTATACGTTTAGAAATAAAACAATGACAAATAAAACCCCTATTTTAAAACAAATAACAGAGGGAGGAGGGGAACTAGTTTTCACACTTTTCCTCTCTATAGGTTTGTTTTTTAAATCCAAATTTATACAGAAATACTCCATAATGTACAATTTTTTTCTTCCTATCTTAATTTTTAAAGCTTAATGTTCACTGCATAACAATATGAGTGTGTTTCCAAATGTAAAATGTTGTGATGTAAGATGATTATGTAATGCAGTTTTGCAGGGGAGAATTTATGTAAAATGCACTTTGTCCTTAGACAATGTATAATCTACATCAGGAACGTTGGTCTTGAAAGTGCACTTTGAACTCGGTTGAGCAAAGCATTAATTGCTGTATTACAGCGTATTAAATGTTAGTAAATTAAAGCTTGTTGGCAGAGCTGCTAAGCCTGTCTGACCACTTTGCTGATTACTGTATGGAGGTGGCGAGTATCTGATTGTGTTACATGAAGTTATGAAGGTGCTAGGCAGCATGTGAAATATGCATATGTATGTATGATCGTATGTGTGTGTATATTCTTTGTATAACTGGTTATTTACTCATTGCTTGTATTGCACTGTCACACACTTTTAGTCAGCATGGGGCCTCTTTTATCCCGTCTAATCTGTAGGCAGTCATTTCTTAGAGTGCCAGGAGGTACAAGGGACGTGGGCTTTGCAGGGAAACTCAGAGGTCATATAGTTTGTCAATTCATATCTAACTTCAGATATGCACCGGCCGGGGTCCAAAACTGGAGACCACTTGAGAAATTCTTTGCATTTTTCTCATTTAGGGTTTTTGTCATTTTGAGTACTTACGTGAAAGGCTGAATTGAAAAAATGTGAATTTTGGAAAGAAATTTTGTTTTAATGTAGTACTTGAGTGTGAATAATTATAAAATAAAAAATAAGGGTCAATATTTGTGAATGTTATTAAATGTTTGCAATGACATCTGAATTTTTGTGAAAAGAGTTAATATTTCCAGTGTCACAAAATGATTTATGAACATTTTTGGCTTAAATATTTTTTAATATTAAATATATACTTTTATTTATTTATTTTATTATTATTTCTTAACTTTTTAAGAGTATGTATTCTGTCTCAGGTTTAAAAGAAAAAAAACTCATATTTTCTGTATTGTCTCAAACGTTTTTGTTTTCCAAGTAATTGCAATTCTAAATCCATTGTAACTATTAAAAACTGTGATGTAGAAGAATTAGATGCAAGGCAATTGGTCTTGGTATTTGATATCAGGAAGTAATGCTTACAACATTGTGTCGTTATTGCCTTTTTGTTGTAAATGGGTACGTTATGATGCAAAGAGTGAAAATGTTCCTTGATTGAGCATTCATTTGCAAATGCAAGAACAAAACAAGCTCTGGTGTTTAACTCAACCATGGAGACTATCTAAACATTGGCCTCTCTTATAAGCAATGGATGTGGCTATATTATCAAGCCCTATAAGAAAAGTTTTATGCAATTTGCTTGTAAATGCTATGCCTTTTATTAGAATAAATTTTAATTAGCATTATATAAGTAATATATTTATATATGTAACAGATAACCACAACAAAATTATGCATGCCTGGCACTATAAAGTCTAAAAATATTCTTCTAAGTATTACGTTTTGCATTAAAAGAATATCAGACATTCTGCCAGGCAAAACATAGATTGTACCTTTATCAAATTTTTCTCTAAGTGAGTGTAGGGTGTTAAATTTTGGTGTATTTATTTACAGGAATGACATGAACTTGCACCTGGCAAGGTTTCGGATACATAACTCTTATGTATGATCATGTTGTAGCCAGGTGACGTTTTTTGCTTCAGGGAGATGCTTTCAAAATTAACTTAAAACTGCGCAACATTTGCTGTCAATCATGAATGAGTTAAACACCTTACAATATATTTCCAAGTTCTCTGGATCTGGCTTTTGAACTTCCAAAACAATCACACTGCTTTCACAATGTGTCTATTCACCTCCAGGTCTCGAATATTTTCCCAAGTCTTATTCCAAACTCTGACAAAGAGCTTAGATGTCATAACAGACTTATGGAGTATTAATGGAGGGTTCAGAAAAAAATTATTGAAAAGTCAGTAATGTAATTTTTGTCAAAACTCTGCCTCATCTAAACCTATGACAATGATCCTGCGACAATGGTCCTTATTAGCAACCTTTTTCAAAGCAGACTTAGTGAGTCACTTCACAGGACTCAAAAATAGGTGAACACTTGATTTCTTTTTATTTGTAAGGTATAACATTGTGTCCTTGTTCATTTTGACACATTTCTGTACTTCACAGTTCAATATGAGGACAATCACGCCACAGGGAAACATTTGACTTTGAATTGATTTTAAAAATGCAATGTAAGTCAATAAATCAATGATTATAGACAAACTCAGTGTTCTTTTCTCTCCAGCCAAATGATTTAAGACATAAATATAAGAGAAACTAGGGCAGTAAAACTACAGTTCTTCACTTTACAGATTATCTGTGCTGTTGAAAACACGAGCAGAGAATACAGAAAGGGGAGATATGGAAAAATGGAATTTTTTTGCAATGATAAGCTGATGATATGAAGTCAATACTGTAAGTCTTAGTTACATTTTATTGTGTTCTGTTAAAGGGCAGTCAGTCATGTATTTGTTCGACCTTTGCTAAACTCACTCAACATGTCTTTAGGTGTTTATTTTTGCACAGTGAATATGTTTTTGCCCTCACACTAGCTTCACTAAGCTCTAATAGATCAAATAATGACACAAAATGTTATGAGCAGAGCTGAAGTGATTGGTTGTTTTCAGTCAGCCGCTCCTGTCAAAGGATTGTACTACTTCTGGAGAGCATAGCTGTTTGCTTGACAAAACTTCAAAAAAGCATGATGGGTGTTAATGTGTAACTTCTAAAATCTGGGATGGTGGTCTTATAGTATGTGCCAAACCTGGCTTATGTGTACTCATATACTATTAGACAGATTTGATGACATGAGTTGTTAACAGCAGCGATAGATCAATGTGTCAACAATTAATAGGATGACATTTGACCTTCTTGAATTATCTGTGCCTAATTACCTGGTGAATGAATTCTTAAATTTTTGTTTAGAATTTTGAATAAATATATTTTCTTATAAAATCATGTACATCTTTTGCAGTCAGTAAACAGGTTATGGTTTGACTAGCAAACTATATTTATTAAACAGTGGTGTCTTTTGTCTCATACACTGACCACTCCAAGGTTTGTGGTCAGTCTTCAGTGTCACATGATCCTTCAGAAATCATTATAATATGCTGATTTGCTTCTCAAGAAACATTTCTGATTATTAACAGTTTGAAAGATGTGGAAACTGTGATAGATTTTCTCAGAATTCTTTGATGAGTACTTAAAAAGAGCAGCATTTTTTAAACAGAAAACATTTGTAACATTATAATTGTCTTTAGTATCGCTTTCATTCATTTTGTGCACTCTTGCTAAATAAAAGTATTAATTTCTTTAAAAAAAATCAACAACAAAAAACTTATTAACCCCAAATGTTTGGAATAATAGTGTATCCTATATCTACACACATACAAATACAGAGTCCACCAGCAAAATGACTTCTATTGTCTTGTTTATATATATGCTTATTTATATATACTTCAATTTTTAAGTAAAATTTTTAAGTTAGATTTTAAATTTGGTCTGCGACTTTTAGACCCCCACTGTAAATTTACAGTCTATCAACAGCGGTTCTCAACTGGTAGTTTTCTAAGTTCAAATAATTAAATACACCATAGTTAAATCAATAAATAGGATTATCAACTTTAAAAAGAAAAGGAGAAAACTTCCTATATTTTCTTTTAGATAACAAAGTTCAGTACTTTAAATCTAGTGTTGTTTAATTTTCCACAATAAACCTTTTGACATTGGCCATTATAGCCTGGTCAATGACAAGTTAAGAGATCAAGGCTGAGATGAATGTTGACATCACTGTTTGCTTTGATTCTATGCTAAAAGGAAAGTTTTACCTTGAGTCAGGTTGTCCTGCACTATAAGGCTGATGTGCACTGTTGTATTGTCACCATTTGCAATCTATCATTAATAAATAACGCAAAATAGATAGACCAATTGAATCTCTATTGGCAAAGCCACTGAGAACTCAGAATAAGTTTGTGAAGCGATTAAGCACAACAAGGCATGACAGCACAAACAGCTGTAGGTCTGAAAGGTGCCAGAAGACGACCTAAAACAGGCCGTTTCTATCAAGTAGTTGCATTAAGATATCTGGGGGGGGGGGGGGTTGGTCAGAGAATCACATCACCTGCTTTTCCTATCTGAGGAGGCCTGGGCTCTCCTAAAATGGCTGCTATCAGCGCCTCCGGAGCACTGACAGGGGACACTGGGCTCCGTGGACTGAGAGGAGTGAGGGAGGGCGAGGTTAATGTGTCTGGAGAAACCAGACGCTCTTTCTTGGCGTTGACCGAAGGGCGCGGGGAGGAGCTCCGGGCTGGGTCGTCACGGGGACGTGGGCACAGGCTGAGAGACTGAAGCGAGGGAAGAGGCGCCCCAGAGAGTGCTGGTACGGCAGGGCTACGGCTGCGCTGGCGCTTCTGGTGATGCCGCTTGTTGCTGTGGTTTCCAGGGCTGGGGCTACGAGAGCTAGGGGCCAGCAGCACCAGCGTACTGTCATCTTCAGAGCTGACGTCAGAACTGTCAGAGCGCGAGCAACATGCTGGTGCAGGCGGTGTGGACAAGGGAAGCTGCACCTGTGAGGAAAAACAAAGAGGATGAAATTTAAATAATAAATATACACAAGCCTTATATTGAAGATTTCAGTTTTATGTAGAAGTTAAAATCCTGTTTGTGTTTCTAAATCCTCATGAAACAAAACACAAATGCAGACCTCAAAGCATGTTTCCATTCTCAATTACAAAAGAACCATAAAAGGCACAAAATAACCATAAATAATTATAAAAGTGGTCCATATCACTTGTGTGCTGTAAGTCTTTGTTAGGAAAAGTCCTCAAACATTTGAGCATGCCACTAGCAATGCCAAGGTCATGGGCTTGATTCTCAGGGAAAGCATGAACTGATAAAAAAAGTGTAATTTGAATAAAATGTAAAATGTAAGGGATTAATTAGGTAATAAACAGATAGCAAAAAAAAAAAAAAAAAAAACTGAATTCAATGAAAATGGATCGAGTCCTAGTCCATGACCATATTTGAATGTTTTCATTAAAAATTTCATGTAGTCCCTGTCATGGGGTCATAACCATGTGGATTCTGTCATGATTTTAAGTCAGTCTTGACTTAAACTCAAACCTCTCCGGCCAGTTAGCCTTCATGTTAAGACAGTGTCTTAAGAACTAGTCTGACCAAATAGCAGTTAGCCAAGAGTAATCTGCTTTATTTTTTGTATTTACCTTAGACTAATATACATTTTTATGAAACTGAATAAAAAAAAAACTGTGACCATTCCTAAAGAAAGATTTAGCTGACTAATTTTCAAGACTAGTCTTTACCTTTTATGCAACCGGCCCGTCACCTGGTCTCATCCTTGAGATCAAGCTCAATGTTTTCTTGTCTAGACTCATCTCTCTTATGGTTTTAGTCTAGACTCAGTCTCATCTCTCTTCTGGCCTCAATCTAGACTCAGACTAATCTCTCTTCTGGTCTTGGCCTTAACTCAAACCTCTTCTGGCCTCAGTCTTGACTCAGACTCAATCCTCTTCTGGTCTCAGTCTTGACTCAGACTTACCTCTCTTCAGTCTTGGTCTTGACTCAAACTCAACCTTCTTCTGGTCTCAGTCTTGACTCAAATCTCTCATCTTCTCTCTGACACAGATGAGCTGGTGTCAGCTACAACACTTGTTCATATTACTTCAGAAGACTTAGAAAAAATTATTTTTAATTTTAAATAATCTTAAAATTCTCCTTGAAAGCTTCGGTCTACATTAATTAAAATAAATAATAAAATAAAGACCAGCAGTCTACAAAACATCTCTTCTGGAACAACTAGACTATTCTCTTAAGTTTTTCTGTGTAAAATAATGAGTGCTTAGTACTTTTGGTTAGTCTCTGTGTTTTCTGCACAACTCTTTATGGACCACTGCAGAAACAAGTTTTTTTGTGTCAACTGAGGTGTCTTTTATTGTGGACTAATTTATTTCTGATTAAACGGCCCATAATCAACATGTATAGCAAAACAAACTTTTTTCAGTTACATGTCAGTCAGTCTGTCTAAATGGTCATTTTCCGACTAAAAGAAGCTCTGCAAGATGTATCTATGTATATATGGAATGTTGAATGTGAATATTTTTAACACAGTGGTTTTGGTTTCATACCAGCTCTACTGCTAAAACTTTTTTAAAACAGTGGAATATTGTGTTTGAAACCGCAGTACGTTTTGTCTTATTTCCATTGTGTTGCATCTAACATCTAGTTTGACTATTTGTGAATGTTTAGCCTCAGATGCAAATAAATCAATACAAATGTTGACAACGGCAATGGCAGAGCACAATGACCTAGTCATCATGCCCTACAACATGCTCAGAGCAACTAAGCTTTGCATGCAAACAAAACTAATATTAACATTTTATATGAATCACAGTTTAGCTGTGTAAGAGCAGTGTAAACCTGAAATGGTTCTGTCACTCCTACGATGCTGTTGGTATTGTTACTGTAATATCCCAGAATATATTCTCCTGGGTCTCTTGGCAAATCCTCCTCAGAAAACATCACCTGAAGGTCAACAACAAATTAAGGATAATCATAGTCAGCACTGGCGGCACAATAAATCTTCTTTGTTAGTATTAATACTGTTCAGTCATTCCCTAATCTTTAAGCGTTCAATCCAAGATTATCCAGGAATGATTTGATTTTGGGATTAAAGCATTGTCCAGTGCACACAGATAGAGGTAAAGTTCAGGGTCTGTCAGATCTTATCACAACTTGCGCACGCAATTTAACAAATGCCACATCCTACCTGCGTAGAATGCTCAGATTTGGCCCAAACATATGCAGCGTAGTCCTTGTGGTGCTTAAATCCAACCTAAAAGATTCAGCATAGTCAATCAGCATATGCATAATGTAATTGATTTAAGGTGCAGATTTGATTGGGGTCACTTTCAATTTAAAGCAATGTTTTTTAAAGCAATTTAATAACATAAAATAACATACAGCAGACAAATAAAAATAATTCGAAATATAAATAAAAAACTATGTAAATGAAACCAGAAGACTTAAATATCTGAAGTGTATCATAGTATTTGAATATACATCATAATAAATATTTCTGTATACATAACAAAAAAGTACATCCTGGTCATGTTGCAAGTTAAATAACAGTGTCTTTTGTATTCATACAATCTATAAACAGTTCTCATTTAAATTAAAGTAAAGGCAAACACAATGCACATGATCAGTTCACATAGTTAAGTATCAGATAAACAAACTCAGTTTTCAATTAGTTTCAAGTCTCCTTCTAATACAAAGGTTTTTCTGTTTATCCATTGATATTAATGCTTTGTTTGATATAACAGTTTTTTCCAGACGCTAGGACCCATTTCTCAATACTTAGTTCACTTTTGCAAAACTCTTCACACAGTTCTCCTA
>JAUCMS010000002.1:7357388-7388991 GCA_032357445.1 Enteromius radiatus
TACGCCTCTAGACTGTTACCAAACAGTCTGTGTTGTGTTGGAATTTGACCTTTTTTCAGTCGTCTTTTGCAAACACTATATATCTTCTATAAGAAGAAACGATGGTGTTTGAGACTCACAGCATGTTATGTCCATGTACTGAACTGTTATTATGAAGGTGTTCATTACTTGGCAGTCAATGAGAGAGTCACAAACCTCTTGGTTTTCATCCAAAATATCTTAAATTGTGTTCAGAAGACAAATGAAGTTTTGACAGGTTTTGGCACGTGATTAATGACAAAACTGTCATTCTGGGGGGGGGGGGTTACCCTTTAACTTGTAATTTATTCCTGTGATGCAAATGAGAATTTTCCGCATCATTACTGTAGTCTTCAGTGTCACATGAGCCTTCAGATATTTGCTTCTTAAGATACATTTATTAGCAATTTTGATGAATCTTTGAATAGAAAGTTCAAAAGAACTCTCAAATCTTTTTATTTTTTAATGTTTTAATCTCCTTTTACTATCGCTAATTCATTTTAAACAGTCCTGCTGTGTTACAAATAATTTTTTAAAGTACAAATATTCCATTTAGCCTCTGACTATAAGTTCCCAAAACTGCAGGCCTAATAATGATAAAAAGAATTATCAAAATGTAATTTAATGTGCTTTTAGATGATATATAGCACAGTACTTGCCTCTGAACATTTTGTGAAGAAAGAGAAAAAACTGGTCTGATCAAGGCTGAGCTACATCTCTTGACGGCTGACTTACTGTGAAGTCACATTTCAGCTTATGTAACAGAAGAACAAGTACACCATGGATGAGCGATGTTGATGGGGCGTGATTCTGAAATAAAGCTATACGGACAGGAGGATTCGACTGCGGGATTTAATGTTGCAAAAAAAATCTCTGTGAGAATCGCAACCAAATAACGGCTGCCTCTGACCTTTTTATGAAGCTGTAGGCTAGGATACATCAAGGAAAATCTTTGTTTATGTCTCCTCACAACACAGTCGTTTTGGTAGCCGACAGCATTCACATGTTAGACATCAACATGATGGCTGAATAGAGGATTTTCTAAAGGATCCCAGTTAAGCAGGGGATCACTGCTAAACCAAAACAGCTTGTCAGCGCCGGGCTGTATTTATACTCTTTCTAGAATCTCTATGAAGATGTCTGGCTGCATTTCTCTCTTGTCTGGATTCCTAAGTAGAAATTTTTTTAAGAAGACGTTCGATTTCCTTTAAAATAATGCTGTGCGGTTTGATGTTTTCTGGTTCTACTCTGATGACTGTTCTTATTAGGCAGCGAAATCATTGACTGTCTGCCAAGGATAACTAACAATATTACAGATTGATGTGATGCAGTAAAAAAGCAAGAAAGCAAGCGAGAAAGAATCTAATACATTGTGAACACGTATGCAGGATGAAAGGAAAGGCATGTGCACTCCAAACAGAATTTGTCAGTTTGAAATATCCTTGTTCTGACGTTCCCTTGATGTATGTAACATTAAGTGAAACCTTCATTCAAACATGACTTCAAATGTATTTCGGTACAACGGCGGATACTGCAAATGTGGTTTTCACTTCAGAACCAAGTTGCTCCGTTTATCTATTATAAATGTTCTTTAGAGAACGCCGGGAACATAAAACACCACATGGCAAAGTGTGCTTACAAATCCAGCATGTCATCAAACACTCGACAGTCTCAGCCAATCAGCAACATGAATGTGATTCTCACCGTCCTTTTTTTTCTCTGTATTACACTGAATGTTTCACAAACACAGTCTGACTTGTTTTTAAGACTTTTATCCATCTTTGTAAGCCGACTGCAAACGCTACAGCGTCTGTCATGTTTCTTCTGATAAAACAACAAACATTTTAGACCTTTTCTTCAGAACAGCCTATTTTTATAGTACTTCTAGGATTCTGGAATGCACACACACACACACACACACACACACACAATCGTGGTCAAATATATTTCATGTAAAATACGTCCAGAAATTCATAAAAATATACAAATATAAAATACCTCACTTAATATTTAGCTTGATTTACATGGATTTATTTATTTGTTTACCACTCTGTACTTGTTTGTTTGTTTATGCCTTTATATATAATAAACATTTTATGAATGTAAATATATACATGTAAATGCACACACATATATTATATACACAAAAACGTTTATTTTGAAAGTGATTAATCACGACTAATCATTGCCCAGGACTTCCTATGAAATTCTCATAGGAAAATGAGACGAGCAAACATCAAACCCTTTATGAATTTATTTCAATATTATTCTTGTGCATTTTTTCCCCCCTGATGCAATGAAAAACCGACTTCTACTGTAGGTGTATGAAAAGTCCTTTTCCATTGCATTTAAATCAGAAAAAAGCAAAAGAAAAAGCCGTCTTTTGCCTTTAAAATCAAACTGCTCTATCTGCCTTCACACTGAGATAAACCAAGAGCACGCTGTGGAAAATGACTTCCCAGCATCCTCTTGCAAGCCACCTACTGATATCTCATATGTGTTTTTTTTTTTAAAGAAAAAAAGAAAATCACTTAGAGACGAGGAACCACTCTACTTTTCCCTCCCCTTATAAATGATTGAATAAGCACTTTAACACGACCGTCCCGACATGCCAGGCTAGATCCGGTCACTGCATCGAACAGAGATCTGACAGCACCAGAGATTGCCCACTCTGTACTTAAAACATGATAGTATATTGACTTGGCAAGATCTACTGGAAAATTGCAGCTCTGTGAGGTTTTGAGTTGTTTTATATCAGTGGTGCAACACTGTAGTGCCCCTAATTACAGAGTCTTGAATTCACTAGCATGTTTCCCCAGCCAATATAATCATATAGTACAGCTCTAGTTTTTAAACAAAGAGACATTTGTGAACAGAACGGGAAGCTTGTATTGTTCAATGAGAAGAACTTACATAAGGTCGGGATTTTAGCTTCTCAGTTTCTTCGTTTGACTACGTAAAGTATAGAAAGTTCATGACCAAAGCAGAAACCATCAGCTCTCGCTTTTAACCAAACTACATTTCACTTCTCACACCAAAGCAAAGTTTTGTGGTTTACGCAGGATTTGAGTCACAGGCGTGTGGTTAAAAGAAGAAAAAAAAAAAAAAAACGAGCCACAACTCCAAACAACAGATCATCGTTTTGTGAATATATATACTTGGTGTCTTTTGAGGAATTGGCCAAAATGCTAATTACATAGGAGTATTTTGTCGTTTTGTACTGTTTTTAGTTATGATATATGTTTTGACAGTTTTAGCATCTCATAAAAAGTACCATATAAGGAGCAGGGAAAGAAATTGTTACAATCGGTTCTGTGGCAATGTTCCAGAAGAGCACTTAAGATGTACATTAGCTTTACATACAGTATGTACTGAGCAAGATCATTAACACCTCAACGTACTCTGCCTTGTCTTAATACAGTGACTTGATGGGTAGAAAATAATAGCAGTAAAAGGGTTTTAACATACAGCTAATTAGTTCATAAATTCCATCTTCAGATCTCTTCAAATCGCCTCAAAATTAGAGGCTAGAGGCTGCGCTTCAGGAGGTTGATATTCTTGCTTTCTAGCTATTTTAGTTTATAAATAGAGAGAAGTCAGATTTACTTATCACTCTTTTTTCCCTAACGACTTCTATATTATTTACTAAACCTGGATTAATTGTTTAGTCCAGTCCATCTATATCTATATCTATATCTATATCTATATATATATATATATATATATATATATAGGATACTGTATTTTTACAAAAATAAATAAAAAATTGATTGATGATTGAAGTATTTATTTATTTATTATAATTTAAAAAAATATTTAATTTTATTTTATTTGAATTTGAATTTTAACTTTATTTAAATTAAATTAAATTAAATTAAATGTTAAAATTTGACATTTTAAATTTTAAACTACACACTAAATTAACACTAATAATATTTGGAGTTCAAGTAAATCACAAAATTGTTGTCAATTTGTTTTGTGATTTAAAAGAGACTCGCTGACATTGATTATTGATTTTTACCTCTAATAAAAAGTTGCATTGCAAAAGCATTATATAAACAATCAATAATTAAACATCAAAAAAATGCTTTAAGGTGGCAAATTGACTTTTGCATACAAGATAAATAGTAGCATTCTACTGACTGAAATGTGACCTGTACTGTATGGGACAGCAATCAACAAACAGCTTTCAAATTCTAGTATGATTCTATCCAGGATCTGCCTGGATGATGACAGCCCGACTAACCGAAGACTAGCATCATTAAAAGAGACATTTATAATGTTGGTTGGATCTGCAGTCAGATATTTTTGAGAAAAAGCAAAGGCCTCTTCCTGATGTCTTCTTTAACCCAGCATCACAGGGTTGTGTTCACAGGCCAGCACCCTGCATGACGGAGTCAGAAATAGATCATATGAAAGATGATTAAACATGGATTAGCTGCAGTGTCACGCTGGACCGCTTCATACCTCACACTGAGAAGATGAGAGGAGCAAGGCAGAGAGAGAAGCTTGGTCAATAGAAAATAAATAAATTAAAATCACAGCTCGGTCAAAGGAAGACTAAGAGGCAACTGCGTAACTGCTCCTCGTTCTGTTAGACGAATGTAAGCTGATGATTAACAGCCCAATCGTCTCTTTGTTAGCATAAGAAACAATCAGCATATCTGAGCAGTAAATCAGCAGAAGGCAGATCGGATTCAGCCCCAGGGACATCAGAGGAAAGGAGGAGACGTATTATAATGATTCTCAGTGTCGTACAGCTCTGCTGCTGAGAAGAGTTTTACAAATGAGTGAAGTGTGTCACAAAAAACCTGTCTACACTATGATTGATCACCAGTCATAATCTGCAAATAAATAAATAAATACATAAAAAAGCGCTTTCTTTCTCATTTATTGATTGATTGGTTTTATTTTTTGTTTGTTTGTTTTAATTAAACAGTTCACTTAAAGGTAAATTTGCTAAAATTGTACCAAATTTACCCACATTTGACACTTTTCTTCATTTAAACCGGTTTAAAGAAACGTAGCATAACTTTACTTGCTCACCAAGAGATCATCAGCAGTAAATGTATTTACAAATAAATAAATAATACTTGAAAAATTCCAGTACAAATCCTGACAAACAAATATATAAACAATATGGAACTGCAGTATAAACTAACATTTTAAAATGATAAAAAATGCTTATAATTAGTTAATTAATAATTAAAACGATTTTACTGTTCATTTTTCTTTTGGTCAGAAACCACAGTTAAAAAAATAAAAGTTAGGAATAAAAAAAACGTATAAATGTATTTCTTAAAAACCATGCAAGCTGATTATTTGTGGATTATTGTAATGTTTTTATCAGATGTTTGGATTGTTCTGACGGCACCCATTCACTGCAGAGGGTCCATTAGTGAGCAAGTGATTTAATGCAAAATTTTTCCAAATCTTTTAAAGATACAAACATATACATCTCGGAAAGGCCTGAGGCTTAATACCTTTTCAGTAAATTTTCATTCATGAATCACCTTTAAAGCAGCCTATATTTAACTAAACTCACTTGTGGCGGCACAATGAAAGATTGGCACATGAAATAACAATCCTTCGCTGTTGCCATCCATATGTTTATACCACAAATGTGATAGTCACATATGTTTCTGAGTACCTCTCAATATGGATTGAGCGTTCGCATCACAAAACATTATGCCAGTATTAGCGTTGACCACATCTCACAGATCTTCACAACAGATGTGAACATCAAGCTCAAAAGAAAAGTGAACCACCTTTGGATAAATCTGAAATCCTGTCAACTTTCTCAAGGAAAAAGTGAGATCCAATCTGTCTTCCTTCAGAGGAGAGTCTAACTGACATTTTGACATGATTGAAAATGCTGATACAGCAGGACTGCGGCTACTAAGAGAAGGCAAATCACAAATCTGTCAATCAAAAGTATTTCTAAGTCCTGTGGAAAGAAAATACTAATTAGGTATTCAACAGATGCTCTTTCTAGCTTCTAAACTGAAGCCAAACCGAAGGCTTTTCAACTGCTCTAGCTGTAGTCAACAAAATCCTAATATTCATTTATACAGCAAATAAGAAAAGTATGTTACGTTTATATATTAAATATATTTATATAAATATATACATGAAAATAAATATTTTCAAATGATATGCTTAATGTGTGTGTCTTTGTATTGTATAAAAATAATACACACATGCACATATACTGTATTATGTAAACAAAAAAAGTTGATACATCTTAAAGAAATTTTAATTCTGTTAATTCTTAAAATACGTACAACCTCACTTATACGATTTGTCTAAACCTCAGTGACAGGTAAGTTTAGGGGCGGAGTTAGGTGTAGGTCATTCGTACAAATTCATACGAATTGGCAATTCGTAAAATACGTGCAATTTAGTAAAAAACGTATCAATTTGTACGAGAAAAGTTGTACGAATTAGCCACCTCGTAAAATCGCTGTGAGACTAGGCTCATTTAGCAGATGGAAGAAATACAGGTTTGGAACAATTCAAGGCTGGTTAAATAATGAGAGAATTTTCTTTTATTCATTGGGTTAATTTTTCGTAACAATTTGTTTTAAAAACATTATTACCTCATTAGTGTCTAAACATTCAGGTTTCTTGTTTTATTTGTTATTTTATTTATTTATTTTTGTTCTAAACATGGAAGCTCATTAACATTATTTTTCTTTAGATACTCTGAATAAATAAAAACAAAGTGCTGCTGGCATAAATATTTAGTCCCCGAGGAGCTTTACGCACAAAGGATGCCGCAATTGAGATTTGGCATTTACCTGTGAATCATTAAAATAACTTTTATTTTCTCGATAAAATCCCACGGTTACAGAATTATTATTCAAGATGTGAATCTTAAAGATAGCTGCGAAAATGGCAAAAAAAAAAGAAAAAGCATTCCAGAGAAGTCAGAGATAAAGTAAACAAACAAGAACAGCATGAGAGATTCAACTCCCAGTGGGCTCTGTTGGTTCAATTATCAAGAACTGGAAGCTCTATCTAATCACACAGACAAGGTCGTCCTTCAGAACGCAGTACGAACGACCCACAGAGAGGCCAACAATCACTGTTAACCAACTGAGATTAAAAACCAATGCATTTCATAACACTTGCATGGGAGGTAACTATTACAGTATATCACAACTATTGCGAACCAAAATTTCAAAAGGTATTTACATACGTTACAAAAAATGATAGTAGTTTGTTTGCATCTATACCCATGTATATTGAATATTGCTGCTGTGTTATTTCACCTGAACTGCTCATATGCATGTGTAAGTGTCATTGAGGATATGCATATAGGTGACAATGCTCCAGATCCATTGCTTAATGCTCTTAATGGAGATAATGGCACTCCATGCAGAGAGGCATCAGCGAAGAGGAAGCGAGAGTTTTGTCCTCTTCACGCCCTTGCTGAGTTAAAACACTCTAATCTCGCATTAATTCCTGCAATTACACACCCATCATAACAACAGACAGTTTAACCAGGCCTGCTTCAGCGCTATATTGTACTCTTCCACTGTACTTAAAGTACACAAGTTCACTGAAAATGTTATTTTTCATGCTTTTTAAGATTATAAATATTTTTTTTATAAATATATTAAACATGCAATTGCAGTACAGCTATTAACCGCATACAAAATAAACCTTTTTGTTTACATTATACAGTATGTGTGTGTATATTGTGTATACTGTATGTATGTATATAAATATATATATATATATATATATAAAATTAGCATTTATTTGTATAAACATACATACATATATAAACATGCATGTGTGTGTATTTATATATACATAATGCATATACACACACATATACTGTATAATGTAAACAAAAAAAACTTTATTTGGATGTTATTAATTGCGATTAATTGTTTAACAGCCACAACTACTACTAGTACTACTACTAACAACAACAACAACAACAACAACAATAATAATAATAATAATGACTAAAACAAGAAAATGTGTGTGTGTGTGTGTGTGTCTCTCTCTCTCTCTCTGTATGCCTCTATGCCATGTAAACATGTTAACTTCTTCACCATCTAAATAAACTGCGTACTTGTGCTCATGAAATATAAATTCTTTTCTATTTCCAAAGTCACAGAGTTGGGATGTTTATCAATAATACATCTGTCTGTCTCTCTTCCTCAGATGTAACACTTGAGACGCTGTAAGAGCAGACAGGTCAGGGGTTCACTTTTCCAACCCTTTTCATTTTTACTTCTATATTGAACTGTATTCTTCGGGAGGAAACCGGATCACATTGCCCACTCTCCAGCTCTCTGCTTCTCTTAGAGTTACACCCACTTACACCGAATACCAGCAAGGTTTTCAAACACAGACAGTTTGCAGGGCTCTTTCATGTGCTCACGCCGGCGGTGTGAATGCCAAGACCTGGAGCACCCGGAGAAAATGTTTTATATATATATATATATATATAAGACCTTCTGTCTGAAACAAAAAAATGAAACACAAAATAAAAGCAAGTCTGGCAGAAAGCAGACAGAGAATGCCATCATGAATGTTCTTCTGCATATTTTTGCCCACCAGACTCATGCCACAAGTGCATTTTCAGTGGCACTTACAACAACAATGAAATAATTTGGCATGCCCATTTTTTCATATCGATTACCTATTGAAACAAGAAGTTTGGGTCGACCTTAGTGGCAAGGAAGTAGCGAATAACCATAGTATTGTAACTGCTTGTGTTTCTTCGGTTCACTGTGAACTCAACGCATTAACAATGGGTTTCCACAAACATTTACTCAATTGGCAATGTGTCATAGCACAAACTGTCAAGAAAACATTCATTACATAAACAACAACCACAATAATAATATTAATCTAAATATTATTTATCTAAATATATTAATTAAACAGCAAAATAAAAACAATCTGCATAAGAAGAAGAAGAATGATGATGATGATGATGATCATCGCAATGATGATGGATAGGGTTATGCAATTTATGTACAATTAAAAAAAAAAAGTTAAAAAGGAAATTATACAACAACAACAACAACAAACTGTGAATTGTGTGTGTGTGTGTTGTTTATTATAATTATAAGTTGCCAAATGGATTTAGGAAAAATAAATAAAATTAGTTGCATATTTGTTAAATAAATTAAACTCAAAATGTTGTGTTTAATCAGTTACATATTGTAAAATAAATAAAATTGATTTAAATGTTTAAATGTATCTATTCATTTGAATAATAATATTAATAAAAATAATAAAAATAACATTTATTATTATTATTATTTATTTAAGTAACTAGTAGACAGGTTGGGGGAAAATAAATGAAAAAATATTAAATAATATATATTTTTTTATATATTTCTTTATTTGAAACATTATTTACAACTGCTACATTTATTTTAAACTTATAAATTGATTATTGATTCAGAAATTATGAATAACAAAAACAGCTGCTATTATTATAATTTTATATATATATATTTATTTATTTTAAGTAAATATTTTTTATTCTCCTTTCCTTCTATCAGCAAATAAAATAGCACATGACTCAATGATAATAATAAGAATTTGCTATTTTAATTCTAAGTATAATGAAAGAGAACACAGGAAGGAATAGGAAGAAGACAGGCACCACTGCACAGCATGTTATATCACATACACTACAAGGCAGATTATACCCACAAATGTTCCAACAGAAAAACAGAAACACAAAGCATGTATCAAATGGTTATGAAAAGAGTGTTCAGAAGTTATTTGTGAGAGGACAAAACAGCACGCAGGAGATCAGATTCACTTTCACCAGTCCAGTGTGGCACAGAATACTAACAAACATTCCTCAATCCAGCTCTTTCCTCTCGCTCTGTCGATAAGGGTGTGTTAGAAAGAACACAGAGTTGCCACTGGCTGAATCACATTATTGACTTGACATGGCAGTGCAAAATGTCCGAGCAGTGAGCACCGCAGCTGTTTGCCAATGATCAGAGTTCTGTTCTGTGTGAATCAAACAGCTATCGATTCATCTGTTCATATTCCTTGCACTCGTCTCACCTTCAGCCCCGCTCCTCTCAGAGGCGGATCCTGCCACGACAAACACGCAGATGTTTAATAGATAATCACTGTGCAATCACAACATTCCAGTCCGAGGTAAATACCAGCTAAATCAGAACGGCGACGCGAGACCGAATTCTTCTCTACGTCACCTTATTATCTCCGCCAGCTCAGTTAATGACTAAATTAGCCCAGCTATGAACCCAGAGTGAAGGCCCGCTGTAAGGCGCACGTTCGTCTCCCTTGAGACTCGACTGTAGATCTTATTTTCTGCTAATGAAGATGTGATTCTGGCACTTGGCTGAAGGCTGGTGCATGGAGACCAGGCTGATCCACTTACAGAGCGCTGCCCAATGTATGTCAGATAATCTGCAGCTCTGTGCTAACCATAAATGAGCCTGTTCCAACATCTGGGTCCCACTGGGAGTCTAACTTATTAGTGCCCACCGAGTGCTAGTTCCAAGAAGGCGACATGCAATCAGCCTCGTGAGAACGTACGAGTGTAAGACCTTAAGAGGAGATTACAAGAAGTTCTGGAGTCTTCAAAATTGAGACCGTATTGATCTCACTCCGTAAAGTATAAGCAGTTGCACTATGTTGTCTTAAATAAAAACAAAATAGAAAGGTTAAATTATGTTTACTTACTAAATATATTTATTATTATTATTATTTTTTTATTGTACTAAATGACTGGAATTTGGCAAAAAAGGGAAAAAAAAGCCATTTAAAAATTAATTTTGAGTGTGTGTGTGTTATAATAATAATAATATAACAATAACAATAACAATAATAACAACCTGAATTAGTTACATATTGTAAAATAAATAAAATTAATTGAAGTTTTAAATGTGTCTACTCTATTCATAACAATAATAATAATAAAATCATAAAAAAGATAGACTATTTACAAGCAATAGACGGAAATTAAATAAAAAATATGTTGAAATACAAATAATAAATAAATAAAATGAAATATTTTAAAATAAACAAATAAATGTTAGAATTAAATAAACTTCTAAAAGTTTGTAATAAAGTTTGAAATAAAAACAAGCAACAGAAAACGAACACATAAATAAATCTCAGAAAATTATTCAACAGTCAGTAAACCTAATAATAATAATTATTATTATTATTATTACTTTAAGTAACTAGTAAACAGGTTGGGGATAAATAGACAGAAAAAAAAAAACATTACAAAGGTAAATAATAAGTAATACCGATTCAGTTTTAAATATACCTGTTTATTTGAAACAGTATTTACGGCAGCTACTGTACATTTATTTTACATTTATATATTGCTTATTGATTCTAAAATTATGAATAACAACAACAACAGCTGCCAGTCTTATTTTTATTATTGTCCTCTGTAACATCTAAATGATATCTATCATGTCTTTGAGTGAACAAAAACAAAAAAAAAAACCTCTCGGTCTCATTCTTATTGCTTGCAGCAACGAGATGTCTTTTTCAGTGATTCACTGCTCTTTACAACCAAACAAAGGGCTTCTCGAAAATCAGCAAAAGCATGGCAATAATTTCCTCATAAACAATAATGAATGTGGTTCACAAAGAGAGGCCAGGTATCTGCATACACAAACACTCACAGCACAGCTCATAATAAAGCTCGTCGCTTTTTACATTCTGGCAGAGATTCATATGTCTGAGACTCTTTCGGGAAGATAAAACTCAATCAAAGCCTTTGTTGACTAATAGCTGCCTGTGACTGAATCCTCAATGTAAACGTGTCAGCTCAGGGTCAGCCACAAGGATTCTCTGTAATTGGCACCATTGAATAGAAGGCCTTGTCAGGGAAGCAAGGCTTTATTTCCATAGAGACGGCTCATCTGTTGCTATAGTTTCAACACGACTTAGTGCCTCTTCTTAAGGCTGAGGAGAAAATACAGCTAGTGTCCCTGAGGAGGATGTCTTCTGAAGACGTAGGCAAAAAAAAAAAAAGCAAATATGTTTGCTCTGTCGGAGCCGGGGACGGCACATATAAAGTCAGAGGCTTTCAAGGATTCAAAAGACCAAAGATGAATACTTTGATAAGCCAAAGCAATACATTTTCACACAGTTCACCTTTTCATCAATATGATTCTCTAGACACAGGTACCTATAGTGTGAATGAAAAAAAAGCCTTTAGAAATCCAAACAGAAAATCTAGATTTAATCAACCTTTTAGAATGTCAATAGCTCATCTTGATTTCTGAATTCTTGATGTTTTTTTTTTCCGACAACAGCTCAAAAGTATTAAATACCTTCTTTAAAACTCTTAATTTAGTTTGATAAAAATGTATTTAAATCTTGCAAAACTAAATCAAAACTACATTTTATTTTGAAAAAAAGAAAAGGATATAATATAATAAACAATAAATTACAATAATATAATATATTATATTACAAATATAATAATAACATAATAAAAAACAAATAAAAATACATATTTTAATTATTAATCATTTTAAAAATGAATAAATAAATAAATAAATGGAATGTAGCCCGTCAAAGTTTTAAATGCTTCATTAAAAAAAAAAAAAATTAATACAAAAATCATAAAAAAAGATAAACTATTTAAGAAAAAAGAGAATAAAAGAATATATAATGAAATACAAATAATAAAGAAATAAAATGAAATATTTTAAAATAAATGAATGAATAAATCTTAGAATTAAATAAACTTCTAAAAGTTTGTAATAAACTTTGAAATAAAAACAAGCAACAGAAAAGTAGTAGTAAAGTAATAAAATGAAACAAACACATTTAAAAAACAAACACATAAATAAATAAATAAATAAAACAATACATCTCAGAAGTTTTTTTTAATAAGTAATACAATTACATATTTTAAAACAAAAATCTAAAACACATAAATAAATAAACAAATCTCAGAATTAAACTTCAGTGAATTTTCAATAAACTTCAAAACGTTTTCAATAAAGTTTGAAATAAACACAAGCAAAAGAAGAAATTCTAAAGTAATACAATTACATATTTTAAAACAAAAATCTAAAACACATAAATAAATAAACAAATCTCAGAATTAAACTTCTAAAAGTTAAATATTTTGAGTGAATTTTCAATAAACTTCAAAACGTTTTCAATAAAGTTTGAAATAAACACAAGCAAAAGAAGAAATTCTAAAGTAATGCAATTACATATTTTAAAACAAAACAAACACATAAATAAATTAATAAATCTCAAAATTTTACTTCAAAAAGTTTGCAATAAAGTTTAAAATAAACAAAAGCAAACAAAGAAATAATAAAGTAATACAATATAAATATAAAGAAATCCATACATAAAAACAAAAGAACTATACTACACTGAACTATACAGAAAGGCCTAATTTGTGAACCACATATTATTCATATGTTTAAATACACTTAAACAATTGTGCAGACATTAAAGAAATAGACTGGCCATCCAAAATAATGTGTGTTTAAATCAACCAACCAACCAACCAATCAATCATTAAAACTTCCAAACACTGAGTGCAATCCAAAGTAAAAGTTTGACCTTCTCGATACGAGTGAAATGAAACTACCCTCAAATAATTCCTTATTTAACAATTCACTTGTGCTAACGCCCTGTGTGCCATGTCTCCAAAGGTGGCAACAAACTAACTGAATGGAAATGGAAATCAATGCTTCATCATGACATAATTAGAGAGGAACAAAGCCGCAGGAGTTAAATGAGGACGTGATAGGTCAAACGCTCAATTGAGGAATAAAGATCATTGATATTCAGGTTTGTCAAACGCCTCATCATCGCGTCTGGTCGCCTCCCACAAATTGCTGGAAAACACGCCGGCTGCTGTTTAATAGCCATAGGGGACACAGTCAAACAAATGGAGCACGAATGTCATGCTGGGCGAACCCAACAATTAAATACTAAAATCATAATCAAAACACTGGTGACGAGCAAGTAGCACATATAGGGCGAGTCTGAAAATGTCACGTTATTTACGGCCGAGCTCAAGCGCTGACCTTGCCTTGATACAGGGAGATATAATTGCATTTGAGCTTTGTAAAGGAAATTGAAACCGATCTCTGTTGATGTTTAGACCACTGGGTGAAGTCTCATTACATGGCTATTATAATTCATAAGAAGTGCAGGCTTAGAAGAGTGTTTGAGAGATTAGTTAACGACGCCTGGCACTTCGGCCCGCACTGATCCGTAATAAACTGACTGAACGGAAATCTGGAGCCATTAATGATGTTGATGTGCCTATTTCCCAGAGTTCCCCAAGGCAATGTCTGGCATGGAAGCATTTCCCTTCGGAAATAATTAAATAAATAAAAGAATTAAACACTGAAAGCTGCATATTTCCTTTTAGATAAAAGATAAGATAAAAGTGTGTTATATCAAATAGTGCATGAGTAATTAAATGAAATATCACCATCATTTTGAAGTTTTGGTTAAGTTTAGAAGCATATTAATTGAGACACTTTCTTACAAAACGGTTACTTTGTCACGCTCTCAAAAATAAAAGTAAAAAAGCTGTCACTGGGGCTGTAACTTTTTAAAAGGTACACTTTTGTACTTCAAAGGTTCAGTTATGTAGTACTAATATGTACCTTTAAAGTACCAAAATGGACCCTTTAGGTACAAACATGTCCTTTTTGAAAAGGTACCGCCCCGGTGACAGCTTTTCTACCTTTATTTCTGAGAGTGCACTTACACAGACAGACTTTACAGAGTTGGACATTTCCATAAAGAGCAGAAGTTAAAGTAAAAAGCATTCCTAAAGTAATTGAAAAGGATTATAAATGATTACTCTCATGTGGGTTCAAATAAATTGTGCATTGCAAAGCTTTTTAATCTGTTTCTAGAAAGAATTGAATAAAAATGCACTGCAGAGACTGCAGTGACGTAGCTTTATTTATATGTAATTATACTTATATATAAGATTTTTTTGTGTGTTTTGTGTGTAATCCTGGTGATTTTTAAATTTTATTTATATATTTATAATATCAATTATTAATTTTAGTACCATAATGCAATATAATAAAATTATTTATAATTGATCATTTTAGATGTCTAATGTTCTAATTGCCTATTTTATTTAAGTTTCAGTTTTAATACACGCAGTATTGTAAATTTAGTATTAAAATTTTATTTTAATGCAAAAAATCATGTTCTATGAAGTCTAACCATAATTTCTGATTGATAATATGCATCATCTGGACAAATTTCAAGGCGGTTTCCTAAATATTTTGATTTCTTTCTTTATTTTTCTTCTTTTTATCCTTTCAGGTGATGCATAAATCTTAATTTCACATTTATTTACATTATATTTATTAAATACCATTTACACAGCAATGCTTACTGCATACTATTTATACTTTATTTCAGCTTAATTTCAATGAAAACAAAAAAATAAAATAAAATAAATAACTATAACATCACTGGCAGTAACAAATTGTTGGATAAAATGACAGATGGCAACAACAAGGTAGGATGGATCAGTAATGTTCTTAATGCGGGAGCTAAGAGAATTCACGTAGAAGGACTATATTATATTTAATATATATGTACTTCCACAGTAAATAGCATCAAGCTATTTACTTTTTGTAAATCAAGTATTAATTAACTTATTTACAGTGTAAAACTAGTGAGCATTCCCTGAAGCCCTTATGTGACTCATTCATCATCTGTTGATATTAATTTAGATACTTTCTTGTTGGTTGTTATTAGTCATGTACCTCAAGGGTGTATCTTATGTCAGACGGTTAATGTTTATTTCATTATATTTGTTTTGTGCAATACCCTAATAGTATTATGAGTTTATTTATAATTACACACTATAAAATATACAGTACGGTATAATAAATGTCACACAGTGCTGCCACATATGCTGTCAATAAGCAAATACAGACAGCTTTTTTTTTTTTTTTTTTTAATTTCTACAGTACACAAATAATGCGTCATGTTACATAAAGTGAAAAAAAAAGTCCATGTTTTACCAAACAGGCAAAAAAGCTATTTCATAATTGCCTGCCTCAGCACTTAAACACAAACAGAATTTGGTGTGTGTATTTTCTTGAACTCTCCGGTAATGTTTTCAAATGGGTTTAGTTGCTATGGTGAAGGGAAGGTGACGAGAAGAGATAAAAGAAAGAAAAAAAAAGAGAACTAATGTAATTTCAGTAGCGTTTCCTTTGAGTGATGTGTGTTGTAATGGGGCAGTAATTGAAGAGGCCAGCTCTGAATCAATAGCAAAGCGGAGCATGCGGCATGAATCAGCCAAATCGTCCTTTATGACACGGCCACCAGTCTTTATAATGAACGAGCAGTGATCCCTAAATTGGCAACTGATTTCGGCCGTTACAGATACAGAGTGCGCCTGCGGTGTATGAAAGCTCGGGACATACACAAACAGGGTAAATTAATAGAAAAACGAAACAGAAACCACAAAATAAACCCCCAGACGAGGCGTTCGGCCCACGTTCTGCGGCGGATAGCAGATGGGGTGTATAGTGCTGAAAATCTAGCACAGACTGCTGGCAGTTCATATTAAGCCTATGTAAACAGTATTTGTCTTTCTGTTCGAACGATGAGCTCTGAATAATCACATAGCGTTGTTCTGATGAAGTTTAATGCAGTTAGCTCCTATTCTGTGAGCTTTTCCATCCAAAACTGCCGTCTGTTGATGTCATGTGCTTCTCCAAAACTATTCGGGAGCAGGTGGCTGCTGTTAAAATGGCATCTCATCCTCTTCGATCGGCAGACACCAATCAGAAGATAAATTAAAACCGACTATGAGCGCAGTGAGAGTCAAGCCATCTGCTATAGGTCAGTTTTGCCATCCCTCTTTTGATTGGTCGGATCTGGGTTTTGTTAACTGTTTGCCAAGGTGAGGAAAACAGGCTGTTAGATGTTAATCTCCTATGAGACTTTTGACTATCAGAGCGAAGTGATGAAGGTTGAAGGGATAGTTCACCCAGAAAAGGGTTATTTATTTATCTATCATAATTTTGTTCCAAACTTGTTTTTTTTTTTTAACACGCACGATGATATTAAAGTTGCTGGTACTCTTGTAAATGCACGTCGAAGACTGACAAGGAAGAGAACAATTTGTTGCATAAAATCTTATTTTAGTTTTCTTTGCGCACAAAAACTATTTTCATAGCTTCTTAGAATGAAGGTTAAAGCAGTGATGTCACTTGGACTTTTATTTTTTTATTTGAACAATGTCCTTACTACCTTTCTTGAATGTATCTATGCAGTGTCAGAAAGCTCTTGGATTTCCTCAAAAACATCATAATATTTGTTTCAAAGATGCACTAAGATCTTATTGGTTTGTAACATGAGGGTGAGTAATAATGAGAGACTTTTATTTTTTGGGTGAATTGCCCCTTTAGAGCCAGATGTAATATTTAAAATAGTACTGTCAGAATTGACTAAAGACGCAAAGAATTAGCAATGAAAAGGTGTGAATTATTATTATTATTTTTTTTAATATTCATTTATTGGAGTTTGCCTTTCAGACACCAAATTAATGGGATAAGAGTATTAAAATGAATCACGTAACTAGATTTTAAATAAATAAAAAACTAGATGTTTGTGCTTGACAAATAGTATTTATGCTATTATTTAATGCCCAAAAGAAGCATGTCTTAAAGCAGGCAGTAATTGTGCTAGTCATTATGGAAATGATCTGGGTACGTCTGTGTTTTTTAATATGTGTATTGTTAGTAAATCAGCCATAGAATATCCTCATCTATATGCAGTTTTATGCTAATCTGCGTTGTTTAATAAATCTGGTGCTAAATCTCTCTTTTTTTTTTTTTTTTTATAAATATAATAGTTATTCATGGAGTGACACGTCATTCCTTCTCAAGAAGAAGTGAAGTGACACTTTTTTTTGGAAATAGGCTCATTCTTAAGTTGATTTTTACTGTGTTGGAATCTATTAGGAACTACACATACCATGGCAGTGATATCATGCAGTGCCTGAAAACAGCCAGACTTTCTTGCTTTCACAGGGAGCATGTCTTGCAAGCTTGGGACTATTTTCCACAGGCGCTGCATGATATCACTGCGCCTGCACGTTACGGCAGCAAATTTCCTTGATTATTACACCAGAATGGGTGTATAGCTCCTAATCAAAACCACAACTTTTTATTTTCCGCCAGTCTTGGTATACGATATAACTACAGAAGAATCAAGTCCTGAATAGGAAAAATATTGAAACTATTTGGTCATTTTTGAACTCGATGCTACTGGTCTAATTGGATTCAATGATCTATATGCTAAGCTATGCTAAAAGTGCTATCACCAGGAGATCAGCTGAACAGAATCCAAAACAGTAAAACTCAACTTATTAAGTCTGGAGGAGAAAAAAAGTGGAATGTTCCATTAAAGTAGGTTCACATTTATTGTCGCTTCACAAAATTATACCTCAATCCAGTCATTTCAACATAAATTTGTGTGATTTGGTGCAGAAAAGTTCCCAAAACAGATTTTGCTACTAAACGTGACTTCAGAGGTTTTTTTCCAGTAACATTTCGTTGAAATTTCAGAAACATGACTTTAGCCTTTAGCAGGTTTTACATTATGCAAATTATGCCACCAATAACAACTCAATGTCAGAGTCAATGCTCCATAGCTCCCAGAAGTGGCCAACCAATCAAGTTAAAATGTGAATGTATGCAAATTACATGTAGATTTCACCTGAATATGTTCATATAGTGTTATTTATCAATCTCTCAAGGGCATCAAGGAGACTGATTTCTCCATCATCTTCTGAAACGTCTGAGCCTGCACAGATTATAAACCAGAACTTTAAGATGGAAGGTTTCTAATTAAGAGAAGCAAGAGCTGTGACTGAATCACATATCAGCCTTCGGATCTAAACTTGCTAGTTTCATTGGGCCAGTGGCTAATGGTGACCCAGGGTTGGACTTCCACTCAAGCGTGAGAGGGGTAGAAAGTGAGAGCACATCTTTTTTGCCCCTTCAGATATAATTGGGAAGATAATTCTCCACACTTGCCAGTCCACTTGGCCTTGCCAGGGTAATTGCTCCACATTAGTCATCTGCTCAGAAATGTAACTAGGCTTAAACATTTGCAAGACCCCTACAAATATTTATTTATTTGGCCACGACAATTTGTCTCAGCAATGGCAGACAAATCACAAATAAATGACTCAAAAAGTGAATTAAAGAAAACAGCAAAAATGTTGGATTTGTTCATTTAAATGTTGAAATATGTCTAAGTTGTATACTTCAACATCAATAATCAATAAGGCTGGTGTGTGTGTGTGTGTATATATATATACTGTATATGGAAATATTTTCAAAATATATGCTGTATATGTGTACATTTATATAATAATAATAATAAATATATGCAATATTACACACACACACACACAAACATATATTATGTAAACAAAACATTTAGTTTGGATGCAATTATTATCGTAATTAATCGTTTGATATATATCGTTTAAATATTTTTTTTTCAGTAATATATATATATATATATATATATATATGAAAAAAATGAATTAAAGCTAGAACTGAACTAGAACAGAACTGAATCCAGAGCCTGTAAATTAGATTTAAACTGGAAAATCTATGTCGACACGCAGCATTTAAAATTGACCTGTAACTTCAATTTAACTCAGAAGCACTGAAATAATCAAATTTATCTGCAGCATCTGTTATGTTAGATAGACTTGGAACAGTTTTCTTTCACACGTACAGTACAACACGTACATTCATAAACACACATTTATGTTTTCTCGCCTCACTAATGACTTCCTAAAGAGCAAGAGCCTTGCTGAAAGATTACAAATGAGATCTCTCTTTATGTCCCAATCACCGCTCTTTATCCATCCATCAGTAGCTCCCCTCCATTTACAAACCATCATGTGCTAGCAGACCATGGTAACCAACTAATCTTATACTAAGCATGCAAAAAAATGAAGGTGTCATCTTGGAGCTTAAGAACTGTATATTTCTTATTTAGAGTACGGTTCCATCAACAGATCACACTAATGCCATACAATATGTCTTACTACAGCTCACCATAAACCACCTGCTGATAATTCACACTCTAGGAAGGAGAGAGAGGAATTAGTTACGCCTCTACATCGCTTACATACTGCTTGTGTGCAATGGGAAACAGTCCTCAGAGTATTGCGTAAGATTGGTGCACAAGGAAGATGATGCTTATCTCGTGATGTGAATCTCCCCAAAACTGCAGCCGAGCCCTTTCTGTCCACGGCTGAAACACTAAAACATCAGCCCCAACAGCTCAAAACCAAGAGCTCTTACCTGTGAAGACAAATGAGAAAGAAGAAAACATAGTAAGATTCACAGTCAGATGCATCAAACCTTTCACTTCAGTAATACTGTAATTATGAACGCTTTACTATAAAGTAGGGTCATATCAAACTGATTACCAAACCTGGGTCTGTCAATAGACTAAATGCTGTTCTTCATACCCATTATAACGTTATTTTCCACTTTACACATTTTTCAAACTGCATCAAAAACCATTAAATGCAATTTTAAAAAAGCCTTTACATAAATAATTATATATTTCCCACACTTAAACTAAATTAGGAACATGCACATAATTAAAAGCAAGCAAACAAACCCTCAAAGAACAAAAAAACATTCTTAACATGCATTAATTATTGTTTGTCTGACCATTGACAGATGACTCATGAACATAAACTAATGCTTTTAAGTGAACCAACAATATACATTACAACCAGTTTAGTCCTGGTGCGTCATAATCAAAACAAAGAGACAAACTCAGAAGTTACCATTGACTAATGCATTAAAGGAGTCATATGATTTCAAGTTTTCCTTTCTCTTTTGGGTGTTACAATTTGTTAAGTGCATTGAGAAGATCCCTAAAGTTTGAGACTAAAGTCTTAAAACCAAATATTTATTTTATAAAGATATTCTTCATAAAAGTTATGACTTGTCCACTCCCCCCTAAAAGGCTTTGTTTAAACACACCCCCTGTAACGATCAGCTGGATGTGCCAGCTCTCAAGAACTCATGCCCCCACCCTGCTCATTTGTTGTCATGGTGTTTTATTGTTGACTCCGCCCACTGACCTAGTTTCATGTGTATAAAACCCGGATGTTTTTGTATGTCTTCACGGTTCATTACACTGTCACCTTGCCCAGTTTATCCCTCTGTATTTCTTTGTGTTTTTTCTGTTCAGTTTGGATTATCAGTTACCGACCTCGTCCTGCCTTTGACCATCGTATCGGTTTCGCCCCCTGGATGTTGTTTACCCCTCGCTCGACCCACGCAATGGACTTTGTTACGCTTCTGCCTCGCCTCTGATGTGTAAGTTTGCCGGTATTAACCCTGCCTGTCTGTTCAACGCTCTGTGTGCTTTTAATAAAGCCTGCATATAAATGCGCACACCTCCTCGCCTCCTAAACATGACACCCCCTCTTCACTGTGTGGGATTATTTTCATAACACGCCCAAATGTTTTTGCAAAGAAAGATGGTAGAACTATTATTCTACCATGTCCTGGAGACTGAATAGATTCTGTTTCGTTGGCTGTATTTTGTTGTGTTTCGTTTGTTTCGGCTTCCAAAAGAGGACACAACTAGAAATCATAAGTTAAGTTGTATTTACAACACTGTTCCAAAATAGTTCAACCCAACTATTTCCTGAACGTGGGAGGAGAGTAGCCCAGCTGTGTGCAGGCTACTGTAAAGTGGAGCAATTTCAACTTTTCAAGAAGAGTCTGGTCAATCACTACGCACTGGAAAGATAACCAATCAGATCACACCTCGCTTCTCAGAAAGATGAGCTTTGTAAAAATCCACACGTTTCAGAGAGGCGGGGCTTAGAAGAGCAAAACAAATAATGTACATTATGTGGAAATCAATCTGTTTTTTTTTTTTTTTTTACTTTAAACCCTATAAACACATTGCATTTCACCAAAAACACCCAACGGGGTTCTTTTTAGCAATCATATGACCCCTTTAACTTTTATACACAGCATTGTCGTCAAGATAAGGTGCAAAATGTGCTGATTTACAGGTGCAACCCTACTACATACTGTACAGAGACTTGGATTAGAGCACTTGTGTAGTAAAATAAATTAATTCCACTGCCAGACATTTTTGTGATAAATACATTAGCCGTTTGCATTGCAAGATTTCCGCCGTCTGTGTATGTGTGTGCATGAGTAGCATAGCAAACACACACTGTGCTCTCCGAAGCCGCTTTAGCCCTGAGGACAGCCCTCATTCCGCACGCCTGCTGCGGTCACTCTGTGGAAATGGTGAATAATGACCCTGAATTCTGTGCCGTTATCACAAAAACCTCCCTTTCTCGGCGTGATTACAAGCCAGCTGTTCCCTTCACCCCACCAGCAGACATTAAAAAAAGCGTGCAGCCCCTTAATGAACAGTGACTGTCACAGCGGCCTGCGCATCTAAAGAGCATGCTAACCCTACGGCTGCTCAACAATCCTCCCCACCAGGCTGTCAGCACGCCTGAGGCCTTAAGCGGGAGCTTTTTTTTTTCAATACGTAACATCACATTAAAGCTTCGTAGGGCGAATGGTACCCACACTTATCAGGACTTGGCATGCCAGCTAGTGGGAAGCCTGGGGATGGGAGGACACCTATGGCATGCATTTTTAATAACTGCCACCCAAAGCAACGGAGAGAGAGTCTGGTCTTCGGCTGAGCTGAAGATTTGCACCTCTACTTTCTGTTCCCTTTCTGGAAATAACCGCTTTAACATAATCCATAAAGCAACACCAATAAAGGCAAAGTTGTAGCCTGGATTTAAAAAATTTTCATTAGCTGCAGTGAGTGTGATGATGGGTTATTTCAAAAATACAATAATAAGAATAAGAATAATGCTTACGACATCAGTCATGGTGTAGCTATATGTTGAGAAACAGATATATCTTGAAATCAATAAAAGACCCTGATATTAATGAATATAGGCATAATCTTATGCCTATAACATAATTGAATATAATATAACTGTCTATGTTTACATATAAGTGCCTAGAATGATGTGCAAATGTGGAAACTATGAAAAGCAGAGTGATCAGACAACTTGAACTTGATTGACAGGCTATCTGACCAATCATAACACTGAATCCACCATTTTGTCTGACAAACAAATCAGAGAGAAGAGTAGATTAACTTCAGTGGAATTGCCACAAATATGAGTTTCCAAGAAAAAAAAAAACATGTGACAGCCATTTGATGTCATCTTTACCACAGAAAAGATCAGAACTGATTTTGATACACATATTCCAGAGATTGACGGACCTTAAACCTTAAACATGGCGGACGGGAGAAGGATTGTATGCTTTATTACTTGTTTTTTTCTACAACAGCTTTGTTGCCTTGTCTTGTCGTTAAAATAGTAGGCTATGTACATATATGGATAACAATTTGAATTTATATACCAAAGAAATAGCATGTATTAGCGAAGATAGCATGAATTTCACCCATATATCCAGAATAGCCAGCAAGCTTACTAGATAGAATATAAATC
The DNA here is from genome assembly GCA_032357445.1 of Enteromius radiatus. NCBI lineage: Eukaryota > Metazoa > Chordata > Actinopteri > Cypriniformes > Cyprinidae > Enteromius > Enteromius radiatus. Next base: position 7,380,976 of record JAUCMS010000002.1, read on the forward strand.
AATACCGCATGGTTGAAAACTATTAGCATTTTAGTTTGTAAAGCAATTCATTATGCTTTTGTTGTGAATGGCATTCTTCATTCTTTCTGATAAAAAAACAATAATGAAAAAAAACACCTGAACACAATAAGCTCGCTGAATTATCCAATTTCAGCATTATCATACTATCAGAATTATTGTAAATACTAGTTTTCTAAAAGAAAATTGGACATGAAGTCATATTTACTAGCGAGAAACTCATAGATTGATGTGTCACAACACATTAAACAGCCAAAAACACCATTTATTGCATGAATGTCTTAGAAATTACCAAATTTGAAAGCTGAGACTTTGTTTCATACCAGAAGTAACCTTCTCTGTCTTGTCTGTCAGTGTGTTGTCAGTTTCCTCTTTGCTCAATGATGCAGTTTTTAGGGTGGGTGTTTGCGAAGGGTCGATTGAAGTCATTTATATATAGAAAAGGAACAGTTCACTAAGAAACTGAGAGGACTTTTATTCCGCATTAGGTAATTCTTGTTTAAAAGATAAACATTTGAAAAATCACAGATCATAAGTTAATTAAAAAAATAAACTTAAGAAAAAAAGCACAGCAATGTTGTAAAACATCTGAAAAATTACAAATTTAGAAAAATTATGTATCCCATGGTGACAAAAACAGTTTGTGTAATTCTAATAGTCAGAGAGAGGGTGTTAAACGGTCACGTAAAACTAAATTACAATGTTTTGAAACCAACTAATATTATAAACAGGCTTCAGGGAAAAGAATAAAAAGCTACAAAAGTGTAGCATATGGCCCCTTTTAAAGTACACAAGGCATTTTGGCTGTTTGCCATATTAAAAAAAAAAAAAAGAAGAAGAAGAAAAGCTTGTTTTGTAACAGGGAGAGAAAAATCTAGAGTTTGCGCACGATGTGCTTCTCTTGGCTTTGCGGATAGCTTTGGGTATATTGATCGAGGGGTGTTTTTGGATGTTTGGGAGCAGGCTGTGAGGAGCGTATGAAAGGTTATGTGTTGGAAAAGGTCTCGGCACTAGAGTGGAGCTGCAGGTTTGTTTAGCTGTGCTGTTCTGAATGCTAAAACAGGAGGGGAGGCTGCAGCGTTCCTGCAGCCACTATCGGTGCTGTCAGACCAGAGGCACTGCTGGAATGCTCAAGGCATCTGTGCTACACAAGCCAATAGACAAGCACGCGGCTGCATGCTTATACACATGATAGCTGAGACTCCAGAACTTCAAATACTAAGTTGAAGTTTGATGTGCAATTCTGCCCCACCTCTACAGAAGTATTGCAGCAAATCATGTGAAAGTGCTCCGATGAGCACGCTAAACCTTTAGAGATTTATACATTTTCTGAAGAAAATGTGAATAATATTTGCCCGGGCACAGCATGCTGCCACTAATGGTGTAGTAGTGCTTGCCAGATATGGTTGCTAAGGTGTTCTGAATGGTTGTAGTGCACTACTACAGAATGTGATTGACTTTTATATCTAATTAACGATACACAATACACAGTATCTGTACAGACAGAAAGAAAGAAAAAAGGACAATATTGGACAATATTACGCAGACACATTTTCATCTATATTTAATGATTTAACAACACTGTAATCTTCATGAAATCTCAAAATAAAATGCAAAATGACATAAAATGACAACTAACCCTAACAACTACCACACTAATTATTAATAAGCAGCAATTTTTGAATTTATTGATGGAAAAGTGTAGTTAATAGTTGTCAAGTGTTACCTATTCTAAAATTTTTCTTCTTTAAACAAAGATGATATGATATTAAGATTAAAAATCATTCAGAATACTTCACCCTTTGTTCAAAAGTCAAACCAAGTATACTTAACATGAATGCATTCATGTTACCTGTACTAAACACTTATTTGAAAGTATAAATTAAATTGTGTATATAAATGTAACCTCAACCTATATGACAAATCTTCACATTTGAATTGGTCCCCAAGGGCTCATACATGTGAAGTGGTCCTTCAACCTTGATTTCAGCTGATAAACAGCACCTTTCAGATCCTAGTGAAATCTATAAGACTTCACAGCACTATTACTGTGGCTGGAGTGCAAAGTGGGCAACTCATCACAAGGGCAAATAGATGGGGGGGAGGGGGGTATCCCTTGTTAAGAGTCACATCAGAAAGCACATGACCCGCCCCCCCCCCCCCAACAATGCACCCCATTGAATGACTCGGGATAGGTTACCGGCCTTCCCCTCTGATTGGTCGAGACAGATAATTAAGTTGTCACCCTGGGCCCTCAGTGCGGCATGCTGGGAGAATGACACAGCAGGGACTCTTGCTCGCCGTTCATATAGTTGATGTGGCCTTTTCAAACCCTCTCTTTCTCTCTCTCTGGCAGTGTGAAAGGTTCTGAGAGGCTGAATGAAGACAGTGACAGTAATAAGCGCAGGATATGTGCTGCTGATAACTTGTTACTTGGCTAGTTTCTAGACATGCCAATAAATCGAACCTAACAGTTCTGCAAGTGTAAAAGTGGGTGCAAAGTGTGTTTTTAGTTGCATATCTTCTTAGCTGTTGTTCTGTGCTTGCCAAAGTGAATTTGGTGACTAATTCCAGCATTTAGCTGCATTGTTCTCCTTTTAACAGTATCCAAAATACTTAACTACTTTACCATATACATTTTACCACTGATTGATTATTTTACAGGCATGACAGAGATTTAATAACTAAGCTAAAAGACATGTTTTTCCTGGTATTTTTTTTTTCCATATGAAATTTCTAGGGTGCTTGTCATTCTGCATCGCCCCCTATGGCTCAGTGTGGGCACTGCATGATATTAACGTGCTGGCAAAGCATACTAGGCAAGAAGCCAAAAGAAATCTTGCGCCTGCCCTGATGTGTAACAGCCTTTAGGTATTAGAGCACTTTATCTGTGAGACCTGAAGAGTAGGATGTGACTGTGAAGAACCGGGTGAAGGACATTCTGGGAACTAAAATCACTTTCTTATAAGACTCAACGGATGTAGCAGTGAAAAAAAAAAAAAAAAAAATACTACCATCAATGTGAAGAAGTCTGTGAGCTGGAATCTCTGAAGTGGCCCAAACAGCTAGAAATCAACAGGACCAGTATATAATGTGTGTGTGTGTGTGTCTGTCTGAAAGTGTAACAATGCAAACAGGTTTTCTGTAAGGGGTATGTTTAGGGTTAAAGTATAGAAAACATTGTTTGGTCAGCATACAACTAATAGAATTCTACCCCACAATTAAAAAAAAAAAAAAAGGTGTGTGTTCGATCTTAAAAAGCAGAAAGGACATCCTGTGTCATGGACAGCTGAATATGTCACTCATTTGAACCTAGAATGATCAGAAAAATTAGCGCGCACACACACACACACACACTCACCTCTAACACACATTGTAGTATACAGCCAGAAAGCAAGCAACCAACCAATAGTAGGCTACTGTAAAGATAAAAATAATCATTCCCTCTTATCACAAACCCCACAACAAAATGAACAGCTCTGTCAGCTCAGAGTGAGAGAGAGAGAGAGAGAGAGAGAGAAGGTCTGAAAGAGATGGTTGCTGTATCTCTTTCAGACACAGAGGATAAGGGTGTGAAATGGTTTGCTTGTCTCTTAGCACAACAAGCTCTAACATCTCAGATATTTCATTGCTTCAAGTTTTTTTTTAAGTGGTTTCTTTTTCTGCAGATGTGGTTGCCATAGCGATGGTGGGGATGAAGAGTAAGAAAGGATGGTGTGTTTGGGGGGGGGATGTGTGTGGGGGGGGTGTTTGGAGAGAGTGCTGGTGGGATTGGGGAGGTGTTATGTACACAGGTAATTTCTGCACCTGTTTTAAGTGATAACACACATGGACAAGACACACAAATGCTTGCGCCTATTCTGGCACAGGAAATTGGGTAAATTTGAGGTAGTGCCTACACGGGTATTCCCACCTGCCTCTGAACTCCATAGATTTCACAACCAACCATAGCCAAAGGAGGCTGATTTGTTTTTGATGGAAAAGGGGAAAATTCATTAAATAAATACACTGAGATGTAAATAAATCCCAGGACAATCTCACAATTACAGTGTTTATTGTTACTGTTATACTATAATCAAAGAAAAGAGAAGATGAGGGGAGAGAAGGGGAAGAAAAGAGTAGAGATAAGATGATGAGAAGAGAGGAGACAAGACAAAGGAAGTTAGGACAGGAGAGACAATATTGAGGAATGTGCAAAAATGTTGAGGAAAGAGAAAAGAGATGAAGGGAGAAAAATGATGACATGATAATAAAAAAAGAGGTGAGGTGAGGAAAGGAGAGGAAATGAGGCAACATGACAACAAGACACATTGGAGAAAAGGATGAACATAAGGAGAGAAGAACAGAAAATTAAATAAGACATGATGTCAAAGAGATGAAAAGAATTGAAAGGAAAAAAAAGAAGAAATCTATCTAGATGGATGAAAATTTAGAAGAGGACAACAAGAGACAAGATGACAGGAGAACAGACAAAATAGTGATTGCAAAGGAAAAGAGACAGGACAAGACAAAGACATGAAGAGACAGGTATAGACAAGAGATGTAGATAAAATGCTGAGTAAAGAGAAGAGACAATAAATGTATGAAGGTGAGACAAGATGATAGAAGATAGGAGAGGAGAGAAGACTAAAAGAAGATACTAAATGAGAGAGGCATGGACGGAAAAAGTTAAGGCTGAAAAGCAGAAAACATGATGTGAAGAGAATAAGAGAGAAGAGATGATAACGACGGGAAAGGAGAGCAAAGATGGAGAAGATGAAAATAGATAAGACTAGATAACAGTAGACAAGAGGAGAGAAATGGATGGAAATATTTAGGTAAAGAGGAAACATTAAAGAGACAAGATGTGAGAGGAGACAACATTATGAAATAATTAAAGAGGAGACAAGACAAGGAAAGATGAGAAAGGTAGAGAAATGAGGAGAGACATGAGTAAAAATGTGTAGAGAAGAGAAGTTGATAGGATGAAATGAGACAAGACGAGACATGGAAGAGAAAGTTTAAGTAGGAAAGCAGAAAATTAGAGAAGAACAGGTGAGACAAGAAGATGACAAAAAAAGAAGAACAAAGAGATAATACTATATAGCGATGGATGAAAAGGAAAAGAAAAAATGAGAAGAGAGGAGGGGAAAGAAGAAAAGTTCAGCAAAATGAAAACATCCAAAAAAAATCCTGACCAACAAATATTCATGATTTTTCCCTTTTTTTCCCCCCGCTTAATCGTTTGCGAACTGTGCAGATGTATTTTTAGCTGTACATGAGCAATATTTAGCCAGTTTAGCCAATTATTCTGCAAAAGCTCAGTGTAGACATCCTGTATCCTGTAGTGATGAATATTACATGCATTTGCACACACACGAACATACAGACTCATTAGAACATATATATCACATAAGCTTTTTGCAGTTGATCAATGTAGCAGACAGTTTTACTATGCTTGGGAAAAGCAATTATTCAACCTAAAAAGCAGCATTACTGAAATAATCACCTATTAGTTTCAAAATACAACACTGTGTTTTACACAGACCACAGGGAATTGATCCACTGTAACTCCTTTCATAATTGGAAATAATAAGTGTGAGATGGCCAAAAGATGGCCTCTCTCTCTCTCTCTCTCTCTCTCTCTTCTCATCTTGCACAGCCACATTAAAAGCTTACCAGCTGAGACACAAGACAGCTGACCGCTCTCATCGCTGGGGAGAGAGAGAGAGAGAGAGAGAGAGCACTGTCCTGGCACACTGGCCACACCTGAGACCTATACACCTGGTCTTCACACCTGAGTCACACATTTTCACTTTTTTTTTGGGCTGGCAAGGACAAATGGAGAACAGGTCGAGAGTGTTCTTCCATGAATGATTGTTTTTCTCAAGGAGCAGCCATTGTTATTTTAGTGAGGGCTTTTTCTAGTAATAACATACTTTTTATAATACTAACACCACGTTCTAGCACAGATATACTGTATGGGCGATAACAAAGCAAAAAAATGCTACAACAAGGCGACTGGGTCAGAGTATCTATGAAATGTCAGGGCTTGTAGATTGCTATAGATCAGCAGTCATGAGAATTTACGAATTTACAAACTACAAACTAACAACAGGGCGTTGGGTGCCCAAGGCTCATCGATGCACAAGCCAACAGTAGATCTACCATAGCACAAGTCATACAACATTGGAATGGCGTTCCAAACGCAGGTTCAGGAGGAGTCATTCAGCCCTAGCCTATCATTACAAGTGTATAAAAGCAGCAGTCCCACCAACAATTCTTCCAGCATCCCTCCACATCCCCATCTCCTCTACTATGTCTGTCATTTTCCCTCCATGTAGTACCGCAACAGGGGGGTTGAACTCGGAGTTCAAGCTGAGCCTCGGGTTTAAGCTTCCACCAAGGACAGCAAGCTATGTTCTTCTACCATTAACTATTAACACTGGATGGCAGGTGAACTCGTGAGATAACGGTTATAGAAGGAATGTGTCCAAACACACGTTGCTTCTCACTCTACTACTTATGGGGTTGCATAGTGGTAGACCATACACAAGTCAGCCTCTAGGTTGACCCCTGTCCAATGTTGAAAGTTTCAGAACAAGCCTTTAATCATTGAAAGAAGGTCACCTGGTCCAATGAGTCGATTTTCTTTTAGATCGCATGGATGGCAGTGTATGTGTGTGATGTTTAACTTGGGAAGTAATGGTACTGGGTTGCATGTTGGGGTGATGACATTGTTTGCTGGAAAGTCCTGTGTCTGGCCATTCATGTAGAGATAACTTTGACACATGAAAGCTACCTAAACACTGATTTAGATTTAAAGGATCTGCTGCTAATGAGATGCTGCATGATACTATCAACATTCATGTAAAGTCCATGCCTTGGTGGGATGGTGTTATTTTGGAAGAACATATAGAGAACCACAATAATATTAGCCATAATGTTTCGGCTCATCTGTGTATTTTGTCCTGACCACTAGTCAATTTCTGGACGCTCACCACAATGGTTTGAGATAACAATATCAGGCTTATCATAGAACAGATGAGAGCAGCTATAGCGTAAATGAAAAGTGTGTGAGAGAGAGAGGAGGCAGAAAGAGATAAACTGAGCCAGAGCAACAGAATGAGAGATAATGACAGTGTCTCACACCCCAGACTTCCCTACAGTATCAACTTATGTGAGTGCAGACTCCTCTGAGAGCAATCAGTGTCTAAAGAACACATATAAGTGCAAAATCGTTCTTCCTCAAACAGCAGGGTGAAGGTGATACCCGCCATTTTAGCCCAAGCTGACATCACTGTAATCAGACACTCTTGAGACCTGCTCTCAGACCAGTCATTTTCACATATTAAAAAAAAAAAGAGCCAGTAAACATACCCCATCCCCTTCCACAATCTCATTCTCACACTCACTTCCTCTTGTCAGGAACTAACACTCTTTCAGAAAGGCAAATCACACCACATCAGACCTAAACATTTGCATCAGCCAAAAACGTCTAACCACAATATCACAGTATCCATGAAGCTAAAAGCTTTACCCTGCCGTCATCCACTGCCTGCACAAGAGGATGGGAAAGCATTGAATGTAATCTCTTTAATCTGGGAAATTCCTGATCTGTTGGCTCTGATAATCTCATCTACTGACACAAACCAAATTTGGCTCAGCCATCCTCTGTTAATTCTGTTATCATCACAATGCATGCATCCAGAACAGAGAATCAGCATCATCTGAGATCTTTATTTGAATGCAACAGTCCTGATATTTGCAAATTCATATTTAAAGGTTAAATTACAATTAACAATTTGTCATTAGTGTTTAGAAAGACACTGTTTGTGTAATGGACTTCCTAGAAACCATCCAGAACATCCTTACGCCGGTTTCACACTGCACGCGTCAGCAGGGCGTAAGCAGCGCCTGAGCGGCGCGTGAGCAGCGCGCGGCGTTTGTGCTTTCATACTGGCAGCGTTTGCCGCGCGCAGCTGAACCGCGGCTTGTACTGCAGTAGACTATAGACAA
>JAUCMS010000002.1:7397149-7408560 GCA_032357445.1 Enteromius radiatus
GGGAAGACCGGCTAGAAGAGCATTGCAGTAGTCCAGTCTGGAGATGACCAGGGCCTGGGTAAGAAGCTGTGCAGCCTGTTCTGTAAGAAAGGGCCTGATCTTTCTAATGTTGTGTAGGGCAAACCTGCAAGACCGGGCAGTTTTGGCAATGTAAACTTTACCCTTTCTTGATTATAAAGAAGTGCAAACTCTTGAATTAGTAAATTAAATAAGAAGAATACAAATTGTACTTTTTCACTTCAAAATAAACTTATTTTCAGTTTGATGAAATGTTTGGATTCTGTCTGCATGCTCAATGTAAGCGTTATCAGTATCACAATTATGAATGACAGATTTTATGATAAAAACTTGACAGTTGTCTTTCAGCTCTAGCTTGTTTGTCTCCAGGCATACTGTTCCTTAATTATGAACTTCATTAGCGTTAAACAGAATAGTGCTTATGATTAATGCCTGAGTAATTTCTGCTGTTATAAATTTGAGGCCATGAACACAAACAAATCAATCTGCACAATTTTCATAAAAAAAAAAAAAAAAAAACTCCTGTATTTTCTTTTTGGTCCAGTGCACTCTCTGAACCACCTTTTCTTTGTGTCTCTTCAGGACAAATGAAAGGTTACACGTAAACGTCTCTGAACGGTCCCTCTGGTGAAATCAGATGTTTTATAGTAATTGCTTTCTGCTCAGGAATCAGCTTTGCTGGAGGCAGTGAATCTGCTCTTAGATCTGGACTCTTTTTGTTTACCGCTCAGCGCCTTTCCTGACCTGGTCTAAAGATCAGCAGACCTCTGAGAGATTTACTGCTCATAGCTACTCGCCTCAAAACTCCAGACCACACATCTGTAATCTCGCTCACAGACACTACAAGAGACAATCTGATTATTGCAGAAAGCCTTGAGCATCACAGGAAGCAGGCAAATCAAATGTAGTGGGCCCAATACTTTGTTTCTGATTCCTGACAGCCGTAAAAAAAAGAGGCAAGTGTGTCTATGTAATTATTTATTTATTTTTTCTTATGCTGTTCTCATATCAGGCCGGAGACATCAAGTACATTGACACAAAAGGGAGAAGGAAAAAAAAATAATAATAAACAAATATATATATATAGCATAGCATAACGTACTAGTTTTAGTACACCAGGAAATTAAAAATTGTCATTAGAAGCAAATATAAAAGGCTCAACAATAATGCACATATTGCACACATAAAACAAAATAACAAATAAACAAAAATTAAAAATAAAGCAAAATAAAATTAAATTACATAAAAATTAAATTAACTGAACTTAATTAAACTAAAGTAAAATAACAAGTAAAACGAAACATAATAACACCATATATATATAATGAAAAAAAATATTGCTTCATACCAAGTGAAAATGTTGGCTCTGCAACTAAAAATTTGTCTGCACACCTTATGTCAGACATTTGAGATTAGAAAACCCATTTGATTTCCCTTCAAAAGAAAATCAAAAAAGTTTTCAAGAACATGAGGCCGAGTAAATAATCTAAATTTGCACATTTGGATGAACTAATCCTACACTAAAATTTAAAGCAATACAAAAACACAGTTAACTAAAATGACATTTGTGATAACAGCCCTCTGTATCCAGCAAAAGAAGCTTAAAAAACAAACGCATCCAGCTTTGCAGGCTCTGTATCTGGACCCCTCTGGGGGTACGAATACACAGCGAGAGAACATTTCGTCTACAGCACTGAATCGAGTGCACTGCCAAACCACCAGGGACGACTGAGTGTAGTAACCACAGCATCCAGATATCCCGACTCGCTCTCCCCCGATCTGAGCACCCTCCACGGACCACTGAGGATTTTAGAGGCCATGTCTGGCTCCAAGCATTCCTAAAGGACAGGCCGCGAGCCTCTTCACCATGATAAGTCGGTGATGAAGAGAACAAGGTACTAGCGCGACATTCAATCTGGTCGTGCATTGAAGATTTCTCTCTACGGGCACCTCTGAGGATCATTCCGGCCCAGAATTCCCAGTGTTTTCTGTGCTGTTTTCTAGCACCGGGGTCTGCGTGGTGAAATCGGGCTCCCGAGTGCTATAAATCTCAACCCCGCAGCGCAGGAGGTCACCGCTAACGGTGTTATTGCCTGTTTCAGACCGAGGAACCATTTGGTGCTGTTGTTTACTGGAAGAAGAGTAGTTTAGCTTCCTGCTGATGGAAGCACTTTAAAAGCACAGCACTTAAAGTGAAACAAGCTCAGGTGCAGAAGAGTAAAATTCTAGGAAGCTCATTACTCATAACACTGAAAGACCAGCATCAGGGTCAATGATGTTTACTATTTCTTATCTATTAATTTATTCCAAAACGCTCATTACATGTAGTTTACCTTGCATGGATAATTAAGATGCAGATATCCACATGCATTCAACATCACCAAAATGTTATTATTTGTTAAATAATCATAATTTTAATTTGATAGTTGAACAACATTAAATGAAGTTTAATACTGGAGATTCAGCATCAGCGGCAATGAGCCAAAAGTTAAGTACAAGTAGAATAAAACATACAAAACATTAAATGGACATTGCTAAAATAAACATGCAAAAAATATTACACTTTAAAAAGCATAATATTTTTTTTATTAAATTGCTTGATATTAATGCCACATGAAATGCAAATTAATACTGAAGGCTCAGCAGTCATATATATATATATATATATATATATACAGCCATGGAAAAAAAATAAGAGACCGCTGCAATTTACTCCTAAATCAGTGTCTCTCTGATTATGACAAGCATTTCATGCCAGCCTTTGTAAAATTTCTACACAAACATTCTGTTTATTGAGGTACTTATTTGGTGAGCACCTGAATCCAGTTGTATTTAACAGGAAAAGTATAAAAATCACTGCTGTAATCAACACTATCCTCTTGCAGTGTGGATCGTCAAGTTGCTGATTATTAATATTACAAAGACGGCAGTTCACAAAAAAAAAAATGAAACATTTTTGCATTGTTTTGTATTGGTGGTGTATTGGGGAGAATTTCTAACAGTTTTAAGAATAAAACCCAAAATAAACTGATTTGTCTGCAGTGGTCTCTTATTTTTTTCCATGGCTGTATATATATATATATATATATATATATATAATACTAAAAAAAAAAAAATCACTAAACAGACAGCATTACCAAAATAAACCAGAAAAAGCTCCACTAAATCAAATCATGTGCTGAAAAAAGTTCTTGAAAGTAAAAAAAAAATATGTATGATCTAAAAACAGGGATTAAGATGTGTGCACTCACATGCATTCAAAATGTGATAAAAATATTATTTATTAAATAAAATTAAAGGTTAATGTTTTAAGTTTTTATTGATCGTTACATCACTTTAAATGAAGCTTAAATAAAGATTTATTTATTTATTTGTTTAGTCCTACATAATCTATTCAAAAACTATAAAAGGTACAATACAAAATACATTTATTAAAAAAACAAAACAAAAAAACATTAAATAGAGAATATTATTAAATATAAGCAAAACGGCGTATTAACATATATAACTTTTGTCCACCAAAAAAAGTCATGTGGTGCAAAAATACTTTACCTTCACTCTCAGAAATAAAGGTACAAAAGGGGGCAGTAACTTTTCAAAAGGTACATCTTTGTACCAAGGGTCCATTTTGGTACTTTGAAGGTACATATTAGTACTTAGAGTGTATATATTTGAACCTAATAGGTACAAAAATTTACCTTTTGAAAAGGTACCACCCCAGTGACAGCTTTTGTACCTTTATTTCTGAGAGTCTTGAATAATGAGATGTACTGTATACATTCACACTCATACATTACAACATGTTACAACACTTGAATGTGATGAAAGAATACATTCATTTGGGACATGTTTTCGACTAACGTAGATTTCCTGTTTTGTTTCTTCATCATGGACACCATCAGCTCCACTGGGTAAACAAAAATAATCACACGCATTGCAAATATTTACTCACTGAATGACTAAATTGCTTTATGTACTTACAGCCAGCTTCACAAACCAGCTCAGAGCACTGACATTTACAGAAGAGATGTATAGCACATCCGTCGGTCATAATAAACACAACTCCCTACAGACAGAGATTAACGCAGCGAGAGTTCAGCATTAGAGTCTTTGAACTGGCAATAATTTGAAAAATATCATGAAACATTCTATTTGTTTACTGACATTTATACAATAAAACCTCTGTGCATCCCTGCTTTGAAATATTTGGTCGGCTGGTTCAACTAGCCGAACGTTGTTAATTTTTAATGCGCGCAAACTGGTGGAGGTCACGCAATGTCATGCGATATTTTTTTTTTCTTTGACTGTATTCTGCAATGCATATTCCGCTCCTCCACTTCCACCGCCCGTAGACATCAATCAAATTCGGCAGTTTCAATTATCCAGCAAATGGAATCTCATTTCTTTCATCATTTCTGATCCTGCCAACTGAATATCGCTAGAGCGTGCGTTCAAGGTGCTAATCAAACCCGGAAAACGCATTTTCCCCTGGTCGGCGAAGAAAATGAGCACCTCTGGATTTCACGTAAAAGCATGTTTTCATAAAGCTTTACCTCAATGCACACTAAATTCTGCTGAACGTCACCTTAAACCTGTTGGGGAACAGTTAACTTGCATTAGGAATGACAGACTGCGAAGACAGGCTGTCACTAGCAGCGAATGAGAACACAGGTTGCGAAAGCATTCGAGGTCGTCGTCTGTTTTCGTCTGAAAAATAAATGTTTCATTATATAATTTATTCGGCATCTCTCTTCACAGTGCCAATGAGAGTGTGCGAATGTGTGGCCGTTTTGCTGTTCTGATAAAATGGGTCGTGCTGAGCGATGCCTTCAGCGCCACTGACAGTTCTTCTAATCAGACATAACGGTATTATATCATATGCTGAGGATGGAGTCTATAATTAGAGCGCGTCTGTGTAATGGTTCTACACCACTGTCTCTGACATGCTTTATAACAAGCTCTGACATAGCTGTGGCTGCTGCTGCCGAGAGAGTTTCATTTATACTTACGCTTTTCCGAGCGGCCATTACGAAGGATGTTTGGTCAAGACATCTCATCGCATACAGACAGCAGTAATAAAGAGCGATATTAGCTGGCATTACAGTATCATCTTGGATAACAGAAAATGCTTCTTAGCTTTATATATGATGGGTGTTTCTGTTGCTACACTCTCAGAAAAAACCTTTTATAAAATACTAATATGTGCAATTTAGCTACTAATATGTACTTTTAAAGTGCTAATGTGCAACTTCAAGGTACTTATGAGCACCCAGTAAAGGTAAAGAAGGTACAGAAGTGCACCTTTTGAAAAGATTCCACCCAGTAAAGAGTATTTGTACCTATTTGTCGAAGGGTTATGGATGGCTATCTATGATATAGTCTTGGCAAGGCAAGAATATATGGTTATTAGGAATTAGATTTTGATATTACACATATATATTAACCACATACTGTACAGTATACCAGGTATGGTGAAAAATTTTAGATTATAAAAGTGCTTGTAGGTGAAGTACCAGCCTTACATGAAAGTGACATCTTCAGATGGACAGTCTCAAGGAACATTACGTTCAGGCTCATTTAAAGGTGCTGAACGGGTCATACCTGCTTTATCACAGGACAGCTGCCTATCCATCTCCAGACTGCTCTAAACACATTACAGGCAATTGGGATGGAGACCAGACACCTGCAGTGGAGGATCTCTGAGACAGCACTCACACTTCCCCCCACGTTTCAAATGGAGCTTCTCTAAATCATAATGGCCTGTCTGACTCATCAGAGCTGAAAGTTTTGCTCAAAGCAAAAGGTTGCTAGTCTCTCTCTCTTAGGGGATTGTTAGGTGGCTTTTTAAGTCAGATTGTGTTCTGTTGCCTTAGCAAACAGCACTAATGGAAAACAATATATGACTGAAATTAAACCCTAACAATGTTTCAGATGATTCAGGGAATGACTCAGTGCTGAGCTGGTCTGTTCTTGTATCAGTCTATTTCTGTGGACTTCTATCCTGCTGTGCAGCTCTTGAGAGATGAACCTGAGTCCTGATTCACATCAAAGACCAGCACAGACCCCCAGGACAGAACACCCTAGAGCGCCCTAATCCCACAAAGACTTCACCGTCCTGCCTGTGTCCTGAATTTACGTCACTCGCTCCGTCTCAACAGGACCTCATGGAGAACAACCAAATGCTATGCCGGCTGACAGAAACATGTAGGGCACTATAATTTCCTCAATGCAGAAAACACGGACGGAATTGAAAAATCCAGTCATAAAAGCAGAATTGACGGAAACATTTTTTAGATGGATACATCAAAAGTAGGTCAATACACTGACATAAAAACGAGATACGGACTAGTGTCTGTGAATATTAAGCCACAAAAATAATATTCCTATTAAATAATAATCCTATTAAAATGGAATCCAGAAAATTAATGGCAACCAATTTGATAAAAAAATAAAATAAAATAATAATAATAATAATTTAAATTAAAGTCTTATTCTGCAGAATTTGCACAGGTTACTATAGCAACCCATTTATCAACCCGTTTAGACAACTTATTTACCTTAGCAACCACATAGCAATGTTCTGGTTACCACCCACACTTGGGGCAGTCATGGCCTAATGGATAGCGAGTTGGATTTGTAATCCAAAGGCCGAGGGTTCGAGTCCCAATTTTTGCACTTGGATGGGTTAAATGCAGAGCACAATTTCCTAGTATGGAAAAAAAAAACTTAACTACATAGCAACACCCTGGTAACCACCATCACAGCTTACTGAACTATGTATCACTGCACTAAGACCTTTTTAGCCATAAAGCAAAAGTACCTTAGCAACACCCTAGCAACCATTAAAGCATCACAGAGTTGCTTTTTCTTTAGAAAAGTATATATTATTTGTAGAGCAGTAAATTCTAACAAAAGTACAAAGCTGCAGGAAGTGGCGCCCGTGTGTCTAATGATGATTACCTGAGTAAACACATCTGTAGTGAGGGGCTCTCCTCTCCAACCCTGCAGATTTGAAAACCAATTAGTCGCATACAAATGCATCTGCGAGTCTCAAAAGGAAAACGGTACAGGAATCCCTACCCAAAAGTAAACACCCCCCTCGATTAAAGACGCCACCTTTCATCGGAACAGATGTCATCCTGCGCACACCAGAAGATCTCAATCAATTACCAGCCAACGGCGTCTGCAAGCGAGCATCATCAATTTCCTATTACGACATGCCACGGAGCTGTCAATCAAGACAAATTACTGCAGGAAATCACATGGCCCACCCAGAACACCTCTCAGATCCAATTCCTCCCTACCGCTTGATCCGTTTCTTTTTTCCTGTTCCTGTCTGTCCCTAGTAATCGTAACTGCATTACACGCTGTTCCTGAGCCACAATCCCTTGACACCATTTCAAATTGCAGCTCTACATTACTGTGTGACATAAACATAACCTTACTGTGACAGAGCAACCAAAGCTCAGAGGCTCCCACTAGACGTCAGCCTTTGACAGGATATGACAAGGGCTCTCAGAAGGGGCGGAGTCTCTCCAACAGATATTAAAAGCTGTCATTATGCCTTAATATGGAGCATTGTTTATAGACAGTAATAAACAGCAGGGGTATAATCAGATGAAAATGAGTGTTTCCTGCTGTGGTCGATGTCACATTGAAAATGACAAGTACAAATTTCGAGGAGTTATACCCCGAAGGCTTGGCGTTCCACATGATATCAGCCGTCAAATATCTTCCCCCTCATTAATTAGAACCTCATGCACAAACAAACTTTTAAGAAAACTATACAGCAAAAGAAGCTGGAAGTAACAAGCTGTGGATCGATCTGCACAAAGTTTGCTTTCAAGTGAAGAGCTTGAGGACAAAACAAAAAAATCAATATAATATAATATAATAAAAAAGATGGCCCTCCCAAACAAAAAAAAATGATACATTTATGAAATATTTAATTGTCTCACGACCAATTTGTACGTATTCGTACAAGGTGGAAAATTTGTGCTAATTCGTACAAATTCGTACGACCTCACTCGAATTACGATTTGTCTAAACCCAGTGATGGGTAGGTTTAGGGGCGGGGTTAGGTGTTGGTCATGTGTACAAATTCATACGAAAATACGTACGATTTAGCAAAAATTTGTATAAGGGAGGTCATAAGAAATTGTACGAATTAGCCACCTTGTAAAATATGTACAAATTGCTGTGAGACTGGGCTGAAAGTATTAAATAGACTTAAACTGTAGTAGGGAACAATAATAGGGACAGAATGCAAAAATAAAAGGAAAAAAAAGACCTTAAATTCCAAAAGATGTAAATAAATAAATAATAAATAAATAAATAAACCTAAATCAATTACAATATAAAGTTAAAGTAAATTGTACCACTAACAAAACCACTTGATTTACAAAAAAGTTAAAATAAAGTAATAAATCACTTGAAATGATAACAATAAACTGTTTAAAGTTAAAGTCATGAATAAATAAATAAATACATCACAAATCACCTAAAATGATTTACAATAAAAAGTTAATATTAAGTTTAAAGTGTTTAAAATTAAAGTGACAGACAGACTCTGAATCCAGTTAACTTCCTAATGTTCTTACAAATAAACCACAAACCACAAGAAACTGGCTGTACTCATTCTATAAAACATTCAAACACCTTAGCAACCACATAGCACTGCCTCGACATTCTGGTGGCAAGTTCTGCACTGACAAAAAACACTTTCTTCACAAAGTCTAAAAATCTCATCTTTCTACTTAATTAAGGTCAGAGAATCTAGAATCTAAAAGCAAAAGCAGCCTGCAAGATGCACTTAACCTGATGCACGCTATCTGAAATGAGGTTATGTGCTGGGAACAGTTAAGCAAATAAGGGCAATAGCTTATATAATACAGTGGCTTTATGACTTTACTAGGCTGGAAATAACAAACAGAAAAAAAGTCCAATTGAAATGTCATTAAGGAGCTTAATATTAGTTTCTATTGCGTTTCAGTCTAAATACTAACGCATGAGTCAATAAAAACTTTTTTTTTCATAGTTTCATATATAATACACTGGACATAATATTATATAAGCTGTTCTATAGTAAAAAAACAAATACATTATTGTGTTAGTACAATTTGCTGCATTATTACAACATGGTTTACAAACTCCAAGAAAGTGTCTCAATATCACGAGGCAAAAATAATCAAAGAATTCATAGTAAAAATGAATTTTAAGGCACATAATATACATGCATTGCACAAAGCATAAGTTCCTAAGGCTAGTTTTACACAATAAGGTGCACAGGCTCTCTGAAACACCATCTGTTTCTGATTTCACTTCTGAGAGCTCTTCACTTTCACGTAGGTGTCTGCCTGGGTATAACAGCTCAGCCTGCCTGTGCTACAAGCCCATCTGCACACACACACATGCATGAATATAGGCATACAGAGAGACAGGTAATTATAAGTAAGCAATGAGGAACCTTTTGTAGATCAGAAGTGAAATGAGAAGTGAAATCAGCATGCACTTCCTCTGCGCTAGCCCCAATGTCTCATTTGGCCACCCACTCCCTCTCTAAGCCTGCAACCAACCAACGCAGCGGCTCAGCGGAGGGGAGAGGGCAGCGCTCGCAGAGCGGAACAACTTCACAAAAAAGCTCATTTATACTTTTGTCTTCATATACTGTTTACACTCCGACTGAAGCACTTAACCATTAAAAGCCTACTCCATTATGGTGCAAAAGTCAATATATTACGAAAATGTTTTTTCTTCTTTCTGTGTTCGCATAACAGACATGAAAACATGAACATTTTACAAATATAACATGAACAAATAATGTACAAATTGTAACAAATGGAACAATGGAAAACCCCCAAAACCGATTCAATAGTATTATCAATAGAATTACATTCTATATAGTTATCAGCCAGCTGCTTTTATTTACATGGCAAAGCATTTGAACTCCCATTTGTTCATTTATGTATCATAAAAACGCGTCTTTAATTTTAACAGCACAGTTTCATCCTTCCTTCCACTATCAGTTTAGACAGTTACACAGTCTCCTGGAAAAGTAGCTGCCACATCCGTCCCATCTTCCCTCCTCCATCTCCCATCCTTTCTCAATACTCTAAGAGGCCTCCAAGGTCACGGCATAGCTGCTTGACGGCATGTCTCGTCACATTACTGAACATACCCACTCATCACAACACTTCAAATATGAATCATTATCCAAAGATGTACGGTAATTATTACTAAGGAGGTGGTATTTTTAGCTGGTAATTAGCCACTTGTCCTAGCGAGAGCCCAGCATGATGCTTATCTATCAAGGTGGGAGACAGAGAGAGAGAGAGATGATGGAGGAAGAAATTACTGTCATTGGATGCAACGTGTCAAAACACCATCATGTCACACTTCCAATGTTATACACTGACGCTCAACAAAAAGCACACGGATGGATTTTTTTTTATGAGCTTAAGTTAGAAATTACTATATTAAAATCCCATTACAGCAATTACATGATTATGTCAGCCATTTATCAACTGTTCTGTGAAGAATTTCTCAGGATGGATGGATTTGCCGTATCGCTGCACGCCACTATCTTTAGATATGACTGGAGAAACTCTGTTGAATAAACATTTATGGATGTACATGTGTAGAAGCGAGAGTCACGCAGGAGTGTTTCTGCTAGCGTTGTTTGTATTAGCGTGTCTATTTGTGAAGATCTCACTTATCACAGACTGCAAACATCTGTGAGGACAGACATGCTGTTTGTAAGCTTTTCTGCCAGATGAGGTTAACTGCTCAAATTCTGTGGAGATTGACTAATGCTTTTATGGTTGTGCCACAAAGACTGAAAAACTATGTGGACGACGTATTCAAAAGTAACTTTATTATTATTAACATTATTTAAAAACTTTTTAAAATAAACTCTAATTTGTTTTTTGTTTGTTTTCCCAAAATTATTGTTTATAAATTTCAGAAAAAAGATACATAAAACAAATAAAAAATAAACATAAATAATAATAAATATTAATAATAGCAATTCAAATGACTTTGAAAATCATTACTTTACATCTGTGATTTCTAAATTTCTAAAGATTTCCAAAACTTTTCAATATGGACTGATACATTTTGACTTAATTTAATTTTTAATGACTTAATTTTAATTTTAACTTTGATTTAATTTTAAATATGGACGGATTGATAATAATAACAACAACAATAAATTATTATTATAAATTATTATACATAAATAAATAAATAAGATGATTGATGGATGGATGGAGAGACAGGCGGGTTAGATAGATAGACTGTAGATAGATAGATAGATATATAGATAGATAGATAGATAGATAGATAGATAGATAGATAGATAGATAGACAGACAGACAGACAGACAGACAGACAGA
>JAUCMS010000002.1:7411864-7423867 GCA_032357445.1 Enteromius radiatus
TGTAAATACTTTCAAAATATATACTGTACATGTGTGTTTTAATATAAACAGAATAAATAAACACAGCATAAACACATGTTATGTAAAGAAAAACTTTTATTTTGGATGCAATTAATCACGATTAATCGTTTGACAGCTCTATATATAAATATATATTTATTTATTTATTTATTATTATTATTTTTATTATTATAAAGGGCTGTTCTGTTGTTTTTTTAATCTATTTACTGCTTACATATTTACACATCAAAATATTCTGGGGTCATGAAAGTTTGTTAAAATTTTTGTTGAATTTCTTAAAACAATTATCTGAAAGGGAAAGGGCTAAAATAGATTATATTGAAACCATTTTGAGATAATTTTTGAAACATTTAAACTACACACAAAAACATCATATTCAGTAAATACCAAGCTTAAACTGATTAGTATTCAACAACTGGTTGTTTCATTATACATGTATCATCTTTTATTAGTTTGGGTCATGTATATTGAGAATAATGTCAACTGCCAAAAATTAGTCAAATCTGCCAACATCACTCCAAACGCTGTGGATTTGTTATCTCTTCAGCTTGCCAGAACTGGCCTCGTCAAACTATAAAACCATATAAGTTGAAGAGTTCAACATCTGCTCAAGAAGACAATCATGCTAATTTTCAATAACTCTAAAGGTGAAGCTCCATTCATTGCTGCCCCCCAAAAAAAGCAAAGACCCAGGAACCTTAAAAGCATTCCATTCACTAGCAGCAAATACATATATAAAAACGCTACATACTTTGACCATCAGGCATTTCAGCACTGGACAGCTCTTACCTAGAAGAGAGGAAAAAGAAAAGAATGAGTCCATAAAATTCAGACCCCAGACTTCATCTGTACAAGAAAAGAGAAGAACAATGGAGACGGTGTGAAACGTCCTCTTAATTACGAGTCCATCACAGCCAAAGACCCGTTTGACACGTAGCAGAAAAAAAAAGATTAAAGAAGAATTAATCTCTCAGATCATTTCCCTGACCGGGAGTGTGACGGCGTGTTAATAAATGTGGACTCCTGAGAGGCGACGGCCCCCGTGTCACTCTGAACGAGAGAGGTCACTCCTCCGTTTCATACCCATTCGTCACGTCTGGCCACTGGTTCAGGTGCGCGGGCGTCGCGCAGATGTCTGCTGAGTAAGACTGATATCAGAGATTCGCCAGTCAGCTAGCTGTGAAGTAGAATACGCGGGGACAGCAGGTCGGGGACGCGAGCGCGACAGGACATGATTAAGGCGGAGGTGAGAGGTGTAAGGGTCTGCTGGACACCAGTGATAGATAGAGACCGCAGGACTGTGACGGCAACATGGAGCTTGGAGTCCCATAAGTTCTGTTCTAAGACAGATATGACCAGAGATATGTTTTGAGAAATTTGTTCACTTGCATAAACATATAGAATATGTGTTTCTTCCATTATGGAAGATTTTATTGGTGCAATTTTATTGTCCACTAATAATGTCCCACACTTTTCCCACACTGCACTATTGACATGTATCACACCTCAGGTTATTTTTTATGGTGGATGACTTTTTGTATATCTATGCATCCATAAATAAACACAATTTCATAATATTTTCACACCTTTTTCTCAATTTCCCAAAATTACAGACTGACACACAATACATAATGGCACACTCTTTTCACATTACATACATATGTAAATGTGAAAAGAGTGTGTGGTTAGAAAAAATATTATATATAAATATAAATTATTTATTTATTTTTTATTACTCTATCCTGGGTAACAAAGAGCACACATGTAATGCATAAATGTACCATTGAAAAAATGAAGGAAGAAGTTTAATAGATAAATAAAAATAAAATAAATATAAAAAAATATATAGAGAGAGAGTGTGTGTGTGTAATTTACAATTTATATATACAGTATATATCACATATTTACACACACACATAAAATAAATGAAGCCAGATTAAAAACAAATAAATTAATTAATAAAAATGGAAATGACCCTAGTATAACAAATGATCAGATACAATAAATAGATATTCTACTTCCATATTGTGAGTGTCCTGTCCTAAAGGGAAAATGTCCTGTAAAGTCCAACCTGACCAAGCACTATTGTCTAGTGACACCGACGTCCTTGATTCATTAGTTTAGGTATGTTTACTTAGGGTTCGATCTAAACTCAGCAGCAAATTTCGACCCCTACAGGAGAAATTCTGGACACCACTGCTCTATGTAGAATGGCATTCACACTGACAGAAATTTTGTGGCTAAGTATGAACATGTACCAGCAAACAACAGCACAGAGATTTAATCGTTATCATTGTGAACACCCCTTGAGAACGTAACATTGTTCTCATCTTCCTAAGCAGCAGGTTTCAAATGAAATAATTTACTATCTCCGGGGTGTAAGACTCATTCTCGCGTTAACATTACTGGTGCGTGTTCACTGCGGGAATTTGCACTAGATTATAAATGGACCATTGGATGATCCATCTCTAAAACCGCTTGTTTCTTATCCTCCAAGAGTGATGACTGATGTCTTCTGCTCCATTTGCCCCAGTAGGGTCACATAGAAAAATGACACTTTTCTAAAAAGGACCATGGATGTTGCCTCTCTTTACCCAACAACGTTATCGCTGGCCAAATGTAGGCCAGTGATAAAAGAGCAAGACTGTAACGTCTAGTCAGAACATAAACCTGACTGGAGGAAAGATACATATCAGAAGCTGAAGTGAAGTTCGGGTCTCTCATCCAAGATAAAATCAATGACTTTATCTTGAACATGAGACTAGCTGTCTTTATTCATCACATATGGCTAGCCAGTAATGCTAATGCTAAAGCTAATGTTGCTTCCCTCAAAAAACATGCGAAGAGAATGGCAGTTTCTAACTTAATGAGACTTATTAACATAGATTTACACAGAAAAATGTTTTAAATTGTTCCTTATAATGTTTTTTTGTGTGTGTGTGTCAGCATATTAAAAGCTAAATGCAATAAAATTCTAATGACAACTAAAACAGATGAGTTTTCAAAGAGATGCTATGAATTAATAAAATTATACAAGTAGAATACTTTATCTTGTACATAATCCCAGAAATCCTCATTCATCAAATGTCTATCTTAAAGATATTCAAACATTATTCACCTCATAATGCTAATGCTAAAGCTATTGTCATTTCCCTCCAAAAAGACGCTAAAAGAATAGTGATTTCTCACTGTACTTATTGATGCTCAATTATGCACAACACTTTCAAAATCACGTTCTACTATATGATTTTGAGGTTAGGGCTAACTGTAGCTAAATGCTAAAAAGTAAGTTGCTTTGAATAAAGTTTTCAGTTTCAAGTTCTTTGAGCTCATGACTGCCACCTCCAACAACACTAATTCGACTCAAATCCGTGTTTATTCCCAGCTCCAGAGGTTTGGTGTTGAGCGTCCCGACATTTCGATTCTGTATGCAAGGTCATATCTCCCCCTCCTGCCGTTTTACACCTGCCATACTTTATTTGCTCCCACATTAACTTTGCCGCCGAATTTCCCTTCCCATCTAAAACGCATTTACAGGTGGGAGAAACGTAAACAGGCTGGCGCTGCCTCATTAAACCACAGCACACGCTCTCTTCACCCAAACAAACCAACTTTTATTCCTCAATCATCCACTCATTCACTCGCCTCACGAACTCGTTTGTCCTCCATCTTTACGTCTAAGTGACCTTTTGGGAGAGCTCTGTAGGTCAAGCCGTGGGCAGATTCTGAAACATGTGAAGCGCGTCTCGCTCGACCACCATCCTCCATCCCGATGGGGGGCAAGAACATAGTGATAGTGTAGATAACCTTCTCTTTGCTAGCCAATACTTTCAAGGATAATTGTGTTCATGTCAAATGAAGGCACAGAGAGGGAGAGCGGACATTACAGTCAAATATAGTGTCTAGACTTTAAAAAGAGAGCCTTTCAGGTTCGGCTCTCTCTATAATTTGCACCCTGCCCTTAACACAAGTGACTAGCTGCTAGCGTGTGTACATAAGGGTGTCCATACATCCCTGGCTGGAGTATGAGAGGCCGATTTAAGTGTATTTTAATGGCAACGCCGTCTGAAAGTGTTTGTGTGTTGCGCTGTAGAGATCAGAGAGAGCAGGAGAGGCACATAAGGAGCTTTAATGGTCTGTGACAGCCCCAAACCCCCTCCACTATCTCCCTCTCTCTCTCTCTTTTCCACCAACGTTCCTTATTCTGCACAGTCTTTTGCCCCTTTTCATTCTCTGTGTTTCTCTGACAGGAATCCATAGGCCTGCCTCAGTCTCAGGAAAGGTGTCGACTATAAAGCTCCTGAGCACCTTATCTGCCCCCTGCGTCTGTCAGTAGGGATTTCTGATCGGTTTCTTCTCACACTTTAGAGCAGCTCAAAGCCACTTCATCTCTTTGCCTGAGAAAAACAGGTCTCAAAACTTCACACTGAGAGCAGGACCCTTTTTTAGCCTCCGAAAGCCAAATTAAGCCACCTCGTGACTTTCTCTCAGAAGCCTGTATATACTGAAAAGTTCCTCAGAAGTCTCACTATCAGTCTCTTTGTCCATCTGTCTGTCCAAACATGTGTTCGGCCAACCAATGAGATTCACTCAAAATATTCACTCTAACACCAATGCCTAGAGCTTGCCTATTTGCAAGTTTATTTAAAAAACCTGACAAAATACTTAAACGTTTAGCAGAATACACATCATCGTGCAATTCACAGATTTTTGTTCATTTCTACCACCTCATAATACTGCATGATTATTCAGTAGTTTTGGATATTAAACACTATTCATTTATTTAAAAAGCAAGCCTCTCAAATTTCCTGTTGAAACAGGATATGTATGTCATATATAAGTTTTGCCAATTTTGAGGTACAAAGCAAAACAAAAAAAAGTTTAACCTGTATCTTTCATATTTCGATTAAGTCAGTTATTGAACTAATTTAACCTCAACAACAACATCTTGTTACAGTGAACCCACATGAGTCATTTGCGTTTCTAAGATGCATTACAGCAATTGTCATTTTTTTGTTTTAAGCTCAAACACACTTCCCACTTTCATGCCACATGGCAACCTATTCAAATGGCTATTCTCGGACGCTAATTGTGGGGGTTTTAGTAGTTGCAAAGTCCTGGCTTAAAGGGATAGTTCACTTAAATTGCTCACTTAGTTTAATAAATTACTCTCCCTCATACTGGTAGTAAAACCTGTAAGACCTATATTCACCTTCAGAACACAAATTAAGATATTTTTGATGAAATACAAAAGCTTTCTGACTCTTCATAGACAGCGATATAATTCCATAGTCAAGGCCCCAAAAGGTAGTAAGGACATTGATAAAATAGTCCATCTGACATTAAAAAATAACAGTTTTATTTAACAATTTCTTCTCTTCTATGCCAGTCTTTGACACGCATTTCAAGAGACTACCATGAAGCAATGTTAAAAGGATCAACCAAAAATGAAAATTCTTTCATCATTTACTTACATGACTTTAATACAGGTTTGGAACAACATAAATGACTATTTAAACTTACATTAATCCCATTTTGCCCATTCATCAAACAAGGTTTTTTTTTTTTACTATTCAAGCTATCCAGGCTAATTCTAGTCTATCTCAGACTGACAGGCTTGTCAGATATTTTCAGGAGAGCTGCATTCAAATCAACAAATTCCTGACAGACTTGTAAACTTGCGCGGTTGGTGGTCTAATCTAAATCCCACGAAAAAATTATCCTAATATATTCCCCCTAAGGACAGTATTTTTTTGTTTGCTTGTTTGCTTTCGGAAAACCACTTGATTAGACAAGTGCAACAGGCAGATAAGAACTCATGAATAAATGGATATTAATGTCCGTGCTTTTGCAAACTCTAATATATTGCCAAATTTTAGGCTGCCGGTTTTGGTGCCAGAAAAATAGACTATGCAATTCACATTAGAGACTATAATTTTCACAGGTAGCCACTAAAAGTGTGTTGCTACTTCATTAGACTAAAGCAAATTTTTATTCAAAAAATAAAAGCTCACAAGTGGCTGGTTTAGATTAAATCTCTCCGTTTCTCCAAGTGACACTTTATAAGTATAGTAAGCCAGCAACAAACAGGAAGTACACTCTACAATTCAGGAATCCTTTCTTATAGAGTATTGACACTGCAACCTTTGTATTACAAACCTAGATTCTTAACCACTAGTCTGTTATCTTCCTTCAAACACAGATTTTTCCACAAGTCACTGACATCACAGTCTCTGGACTCTGAGAATACAACCGTTTTTGCGATGTCCATCACAGGTGAGTGGGCCGCTCGGGTCTAGATGACCCTATTGTGAGGGAGAGCTTTTATACGAATGAGAGTCCACCCTCTCCCAGGCTCTGCCGAACAAATAGAGACTCTCCACAAAGGCTTTCTGCTTTTCCCCCAAGTGTGTTGGTGAGAAATAATCAGCCCCTGATCCTCAGAACGTCTTCAACTCCGCGGGCAGGAAAAGAAGTCTTGTAAGAAAAAAAAAAAAAACACTGGAAAAAGAATGTGCTTCTTTTCTCTCAGAAAGCAAAGAAGAAGTGGCCATATCCTAACAGCTCTCAGATCAGCAATACTAGTTACCCTGGACACTGTTACCATGTCAACCGCAGGAGTGCTCTGACCTTGTCCTGGTATTTACAGACACCAATTAAAAGACATAATGACTGAGACCTGGCCATGCCAGGTTGCCGAGTCAGCACAACACAAGCTCGAGAAGAAAGAAATAAACAACGTGAAGTAAATGTGAAGTTGATATGTGGCGAGTAGAGGTTTGTATTTCACAAATAGTGCCAAATCAACATATAAAGCTCACAGACACTGAGCAAGAAAATTGATTTCTTGTGTGAAATTGCTTTCACACTCGAATGTTTGGAGCAGAGCCTATTGTGTGTTTGATATGAGGAGTCTGATTCGTGTTCGCTCAGTCGGTGTGAAAGCTGTTACCAAACTTGGACCGGGAAACCGCAGAGCAGAAAATGCAATTGAAAAGAAATAGTTTTTGAAGAAATCTTAGCAAAAGTTAAGACATTATTAAAAGTTAACAAACACTGAAAACTAGAGTAAAGGCCACTGAAATTGAGTTTTGCTTCAATAGATAGATAGATCAGCAACATTCTCATTCTAGAAAGCATTTGTTTGGTCAGTCATCAACATTTTCGCTCTGGTTTTGGAAGAGAAGAACTACAATTGTGAAATACGTACAGTGTATGCTGTACACTAAAAGTGCTAAAAGTGAATGGTCAGTGTTATATACTAAACTGGCACAGAGATGTCCTCAAAGTTATAGATATGGACTAAATGCCACAAAAAAATGTGACCTATTCTTACTCCAATTGCACTCCTATTGAAGCCCTGGCCATTCTGCAGCATGGTCATTACAGTGCATTGATTTATTATGCTTTCACCATGAAATGACAATGTCCCATTTCAATACTTTGTGAGTGAGACTGATGGGTTTCTGCTGCAGCTCCTGACAGTGAGATTTACAGCGACTGATCAAACCTGCAGGAACACCCACATCCGTCTACTGTTGTTGCACTCTGAGGTCTCTCAAAGTTTAAAATACATTACTCCGGAGATGAGAAGCAATGTGTATTTCAGATGGACCCATTATATTACTTTTTCTAGTGTTTTTGTGCATTTAAGACCCATCAGTCCTTGGCTTTGTGATGTGCTACATCTGTTAGTCAGCTAAACTTCCAATCCACCTAAACAGTTTCTCTACACCCGAAGTCCTCCCTGGGAAAAAAAACAAAACAAAACAAACTAAACGTGAGCCAAAAGGAAGTCCTAATCTAATCAAGCATGAATGCTCAGCCCACAAACAGAAGCTCAATTCAGACGTCATAAGATAACCTCTCTTTCTAGTTCATTATATTCACACAGTGTGCTGTGTAATTGGCATATAAACCAAGAATGCTCCTACTTTCCCATGGAGGACTTGATACTCTCGCGTTTACTGACCTTGCTCTGTACAAAACAAGCACAGCTTCCTGTCTGTTCTGCTATTTGTGACCTCATTTTTTGTTATCAGTGATCCTATTCAATTTCCTTTTAAGACTGCATGACATATGAATTCAGACCAGAACATGAATTATACAAATCTATATATACAACAAAAAATGGCACTGAAAAATATCAGATGCACAGATAGATCCTAATAAGTGCCACTAAGTTCAGGTTTCGAACAAATGCTTTTTCAGATTAAGAGCGCTGCTACACCCAAAAGGAGTTGAATTACTTTAGAAATACTGTAGAAACCCACTTATTTCCATAACCTTCCATTATCTGCCAGACCTGTGCTGCTGTGAGAAGGTTTCTGGATCAGTTACGTGTTCTCAGATGCCTCCAGACATTGAGAGGATTAGTGGCTTTGAAGCTGCCCAGTCATGTGAACTAACAGAGTAAACACAGCAGTTTTGGGGAGGACAAAAGAATAGGATCAAAATATGTGGAGATGCACTGGAATCTCTGAGTTGGAGAGAGGAAAAAAGGCTGAGATGGATAAAAAGATTTACCTAATGCTTCCTTTGTTTCTTTTTTTATGTTTTATTGTTCATGCATACTAAGCCTGGAATCAAGATCTCCCATTTAAACTCGATTTACATGCAAGGCACAAACAAGAATGTATTTGTTAGTGGCCGCAACTAGGAGTCTTTGTTAAAACTAACACAATGATTTCTACAAACCATTTACTCTCAAAATATGACACATTTGTTTATCATCCACATAATAAAAAACATTCAGAGGTTTCTGTTTTGCTAGTACTAAAAGTTTCTGCACTTTTAATGTATGAATATATTTGTGTATGCCCAACATGCATTGTGCCAGCTGGTGAATTTATTCTGGGTTATTAATATTTAACTTGGATGGGCGCAGCAACAGTTATCCTCAGTGGAACAAAAGCCATAGGCGCTCAAAAAACCCCCAGACAGGCACTGTTCCTCTTCCCCACAGCTGTACATCTGTACCAGCCAAAGGTGAGAATGCCGACATGCTTCCCGAATGAATGTGGGCTTAGAGAAATGGATGAAGCATTTATGAAATTGTTGCGTCATTTGGCTTTGAGATTGATTGGAGGTAGAATTCAGTGAGAGACCTGAAAACTCTCGTTTAAGTGCCCATTAGTGTACAGACACACTTTGAGTCAATCTATGTCCCAGACAGTCATCGACCCTTCTATATCTGCCCATATAGTTGTTTCATTACCTTGTCTTCTATTTGTACATCCATTCATTGCAAACACTCATATTATATATCTATCTATATATACATATATATATAACCTGCTGTCTACATAAGTAGCTGTATACTGAATTACAGGTAGATTTACTATTAATACTTACTATTATTTACTATTTACTATTAATTCCATCTATTTTGATAAAAATCCATATGATTGGGAATTTCATATGAGCTGGTCATGAAAATTCACATAAAGGTAGAAAGAGAGCAAATATGACTGCACCTCAAAGGGATGGTTCACCCCAAAATTAAAATACTGTCATTAATTATCCTCATGTCGCTCCAAACCCGTAAGACATTAAATGTGGGAGCTTTCTGATCCTCCACAGACAGCAATGTAACAGAGTGTTCCCAGACCCAGAAAGTTTGCAAAGACATCAATATAATATCCTAATTTGTGTTCCAAAGATAGGTTTGGAATGACATGAGGGTGAGTAAGTACTGACATAATTTTAATTTTGGGGTAAACTAACCCTTTAACTCTTTCCTTGCCACAAGTGATTGAATATGTAAGCAGATGCATTAGTAAAATAACTCAATCATCTGAAAATAAACATTACAGAATAAAATGGTGATCCAGGAAGTGGAATAGGACCATTTTTTGAGGGCTTTGAGGGTGTTGATGGAAGCAATCTATTCCATCTACTTTTAGTCATTAATCTGAATCTGTTTATGAGTCTCTGCTTGTTGTTGAAAATGTTATGAAAATGTTGAAACTCAACCGTATTTAAGTGTTGATAAAACAGAATGCACGAAGCTAGAATAAAACCGTTTTGTTTGTTTGTTTGTTTAAAAGCAGAAGCTCTGTTCATGTTTTTGGCATTTTGCATATTCAAATATTCATACAACAAAATATTCATGATAATAAGACCCAAGACAATTTTGTTAAAGATCAAAAATGCTGGCTGTTTTTTTTTTTTTCATCCTAACTATCACGAACCTCATAAATGTCAGGAGATGTGATGCAATCTTTCGCATGTTGGAAGTGTACCTATGATCCCTCAGAATACTGCCTTTGAAAGCAGCACTCTATGTTTTGCAGCCAAGCTTATTTTTTTTCTATATAAGGTCAGTAGAGAAAGGAAAGGGAATTACGGTTAGAAAGCATACATCAACATATCTACAGCTAGGCCAGAACTCCGACCTCCAAGCATATCTGTCAGACCACACTACAACTCTTGATAATGACTTTCAGCATGTAATACAGCTATAACAATGACTAGCGCCATCACTTTGGGGACTTGTTAAGGTAGTACCGTCAAAGTCTGAATTGATTCATTACTACCTGAGGTCTGAACACCTTGGGGGGAAGCATGGGAAAATCTAGACAAAAAAAATAAACAAACAAATGAAAGGAAAGAACTTTCCATTTGCTGAGCGCAGCGGTATGATAATTGTCATGATTCATTTCATGTCACCCAGAGAGAGGAGATGGGTCGGCCCTCCGTGTAATACTCATGCTTCTGTTCAGCGAACCATGACAGAGCCACAATTACTAAACCCACCACACTAATTTATTCAACTTTGTATGTGAGGGGACTAAATCAAAGACCCCCATTGGAAAGTGTCAATTGAAAAGCTACATATGCAGGTTCAGCCAAAATAAGAACCATGCGACTCCTTTTTTATGAGCTTTAGCCGTGCCGCTAACAAAAGGCATTTG
Source organism: Enteromius radiatus (assembly GCA_032357445.1). Taxonomy (NCBI): domain Eukaryota; kingdom Metazoa; phylum Chordata; class Actinopteri; order Cypriniformes; family Cyprinidae; genus Enteromius; species Enteromius radiatus. The sequence goes on from JAUCMS010000002.1 coordinate 7,422,802, forward strand.
GCCTCCGCAGGTAATTACAGAAACACATTACATTACCAGCATGGATAGTCTCTCTAAGCTTTCAGCCCTGTCAAATTGATAAAGAAAAGCAGAGAAAAAAAGAAGAATGAGGAGGGGGAAGAAAAGCAATAAACGCACAAATAACTCTTAGCATGGTGTTTTGCTACGAAAGCAAATTATTTTGCCTAAGAATTATTTACTCCAGCGCAATGTCATAGCCTTGAATAAATAGCATACTGTAAATTAAGATGAATGCAAATAAGGCCAGGAAATAAATATTGAAAACAGCGGAATTCATTCATCTTCCGAGCGTCTGCTGTCTTGTGATTAGCGGCTGCTGGCTGACTCAGATACCCATGAGATGTTCATTTCAACCACAGAGACTTGTGGAAACCAGTAGTGCGATACCTACAACCTGAAATGACATGCCGAACTTGACCTCGCAAACAAACGTCTGTTTTCTAAGTGCTCAAGAGTAACCTGAGGTTAAGTGTTTTGCTCAAGGATGTAATGATAATGTTTTAGCCTGTTGTAGAGTTTGAAGCTACAACATTTTAGTTACTGGCTTAGATCTTTGACCATTAGATTGCACAACCACAATGCCAATTAACTAATTAAACATGTTAACAGCCCTGTTGTTGTGCAGAACGACATTGTTCGGAACAATATAGGCAGAAAAAAGGGCACAGAAATAGCTATTAGCGCAATAGTTGAAGTTGAAGTCACAGACTGATCTACAGTACGGCTGACAAGGTGAGAACTGTATATAACCATTTCATGAAATAGCAGAAAGAATCAATAAAAAAGATTCTAATTTAAAACGCATGATTATTTATATTCTTATATATTTTAGAATATCACTTTTAGCTGCCGTGTTTTTAATGCAATGTTGTAGGGGTGGGCGATATGATGCACACACACTAAAAGCCTGTCAAATAGCACCTAATTACTGAATTGCATTGTGTGATACTGTCAGAAACAAACAGCGTTAAACACAGTTGCTTGTGTCTAAAGTGAAAGTAAACAATCAAGAGAAAAACATGCCAGTATATTAGATGCGTGCAGC
>JAUCMS010000002.1:7423967-7440190 GCA_032357445.1 Enteromius radiatus
AAAAAGGCAAATTAGTTTGTCTGTACTGCTCAGACAACTTGCAAAATAGTAAAATCAATGACAAAGAATCATGATAAGATCATTAAATTTTTTGAAAAAAATCGTACTATGATATTTTGCAGTATTGCCCATCCCTACACATCTGTAATTTGCAAAATAGTCTTAAAAAAACAACTTGAAAAAGAATCGGGGAATAAAAATCGTGAATCAGGATTTCCCCAGAAAAAAACGCCCACCCCTACTTGTAATCAAGATCAGAAACCAGAAGAGGAACACGTGTTCCACGTGTTCTAGACTCAATGAAAAAAGATGAAAATATGGCCCTGGATTCAGTCTTCATGACCAAGAAAAGTATGGAGAAAATAGATCAGACTCAAAGCAGAGCTCAAGAAAATATTATCATGATTTTAGATTTGTTGGACTTGAGGACCTAGTCTTAAACTAGTAGCAAGACTAAGACCATGAAAAACAGTCTTAGATTCAGAATCAAGGAAGTGTCCAAGATCATATTATCATGATCTTGGTCATGGTCATGTCAGAATTTAGGACCAAGGCCAAAATCTCAAAGACATGGTCTTAGACTCAATGAGCAATATTAAGACGATGAAAAATAGTCTTAGATTCAGAATCAAGGCAATGTCCAATAATTATCATGGAGTTGTGGACCAGGACCTCAAAATATGGTCTCTTTGATACAAAGTCCAAGAATGTATATTCATGGTCACCATAAAAATACGAATCGCAGTTCAAAATAATATTGTTAAGGTCTTGGTCCTTGAATCCAAGTCCAAGGGCATATTTTATTAATCCTTCTTGGTCCTTAAGTTCAACAAGAGACCATGAAAATATGGATACAGTTTCCATGGTCTTGATCTTATAGTCCAAGTCCAAAGACATATTTTCACATCTTAGTCTCATTATAGACTTGGCCTTGAACTTAACCTTCTTCTCGTCTTAACTCTTGGTCGAATGAGCTGGTCTCAACTCAACAACACTGGCTTAGAGACTTGCTAACAGCATATTAAAAATTAAACTGCAAATGTGCTATCAGGGTGGCACACATAGCCTATGGAAACTCCTCCATATTGACCATTAACAGGGTAACATGATGGTTAGAAAGGTATCTTAGAAGACATGAGGCACCTCACTAGGTTTTGGAAAAGTGTTGGATAGTCTCTAATAGGCAAAAAAAGAAAACACAAAAAAACAGCCTTGTTGCTGCTCATCGAATCCGTTGACTTTGCCTGTGGCTATAAACCTTCATCTTTCAGATATGACATGTACAGACCTGGCTCGAGTTCCCTCCACCACACTCGTTTCACCTCACGTGTGCACACACACACACTTCTCTTATGATTCAGAGCTAGGAACCCAGATTTTTTTTTTCTCTATGGGCAGTGTCTGAGCTGTGTCACAGAGCCACCATGCTCAGCGCTTTCTGATCAGAGGCACGTGGGATCGAGGCACTGTCTCCCTGCCTCCATTTGTTCTCTCCTGCAGATGAGTGCGGCTTTTGCAGAGATGCCTGGAGAGAGGAAGGGATATGAATATTTTCACGGCAGACAATGCATATTTCTGACACATAGCGCTTCGGTTCTCTGACATGACTGACAAAACGGAAGAGGAGAGGAAAGATCTGCCTCAGAACTGGGCTGTAAATGAGGAGCCCGACAGTGTGTGCTCACACACAGACACACACACACAGCCTCAAAATCCTATCCTGCTCATATGAGAACACAAGTAGAACTTTTTATCAACTTTCTGATGGGAAAAGAATCTCAGGAGGATTCAATGCTTCACTTAGGTCCACTTTTACTTTCTGAACAGCACAGCGAAAATGTGAGATTCTGAATTTCAAATGAAGAGAAGAATTTGAATTAGAAAACTGATAGTTGCGGATCTAAAATCTGATTGGACGAGTCATATTTAAATACAAATTCTAATGAATCTCATTAAACAATTTCACACCAACATCAGAAATTATAACTCATTTTTCACTGTGTACTGTATAACTCACATCTTTATACATATAATAATAATAATAATAATAATAATAACTCAACAGCATAATCAGCATATCAGCATTTCGGAAAGATCATGTTACACTGAAGGATGGAGTAATGGTACTGTTTTATTATTAATTATTATACATAATAATTGTAATAAATTTTTATACATTTTAAGTACACATTTGTAATAATATTGGGAAATGTATGTACTTTTTAATTATACATATTAAGTAATTATATTTTATATGCATGTTGATTTTATATTATTTATATTTTCAAAAAAATCATGTTTTTGTTTAGTTTTTTTCATTTTGCACCCCAATTAATTTCTAATTGCAGTTAGGTTATTTTGATAACATAATAATAATAATAAAAAAATAGCTACAACATAAATATATATATATATATATATATATCAGTATTGCAATTAATCATCCATAATCATAATTTTTATATTATGCATTATTTTTTCCTGGGTCTAACAATCCATTTAAAATGTTCCTTTTTTTCTACAGTTGAAATAGAATCTAGACAGGCTCTTGGAAACTTTTGTGAGATTCACATACATATACACCTCTCACTTTTCATATTTTAATTCTATAATAACGTGCCAAATATCTTACCTAGGTTACCTCAGTTTTATTGCACAAACACTCTCAAATATGAAACCCTCTTCTGTTATTTCCTGTCAGACACAAAACTTGAACAGCCCCCGACTGCAAGGCAGTTTTGTTCATCCTTTTACAAGGTTTCCGAAGCACCAATGGGGGCAGTAAAGCACAGAGTTCTGACCTTATAAGAGCAAGCAGAAAAAAAAGCAAACGACCCCACACTTCGTGGTCCACACCTCACGGGAACCAACCCTCCATAAAACTCCTGTAAAACATCACGCTACAGAGCACAAGCAGTGTGCAGTCAGCGAGAAGAGAAGGGACTCGGAGGCCGTAATGACTCTCGAGTGGAGACAGGGCATGATCTCGCTGTGCTAAATATTTAAAGCAGCCCTGGTCTGCTCCAGGCTAGTCTGCTACTGACAGGAGCAAACAGACATTAGCGGCTGTGTTATGTGCTTGTGTGGGCAAGGGCCGAGCTTTTATAAGTCCCACAGGAAAGTCTGAATTCTGTTCTGACTGACATCGCACCCTCCATCAAACACAGAAACAGGGACATGAGACGAGAGGGCAGCATTGTGTCAAACTCACAACAACAGAGGACTCGCCAAGAATGGCAAAACAGAATCATAAAGGCCTTGCGTCAGGCCTTCAAACGCACCTCTCAACACAAGTGCCACTTTGACCTCCACATGAAAAGTGCAGCAGATATAGCATCACGGAACGGTGGTTTTACAAGGTTGCTAGCAAGAAAACGGGAAGTATACAGTGTATGACAACAAAAAGAACAGAAATGTAATCAATATAGATTTTCGATAACTTTCATTTGATCTTGAACCGCTTGCCTGCCTGAAAACCCCAAGATTCTATTTTAAAGGGTTAGTTCACCCCCAAAATGAAAATGATGTCATTATTTACTCACCCTCATGTTGTTCCAAACACCTTCACAAGACAAATTAAGATGAAATCAGAGAGCCATCTGACGCTTCATAGACAGCACTACAACTGAAATGATCCCAGATCAAGAAATGTGGTAAAATCATCAGTAAAACAGGATGTGGCTCAACTTCAGTTTTGTGATGCTATGAGAATATTATAACGCAGTGTCAATCAATCAATTCATTTGGTCACAAATTATTGGTCAGGTTTTCACTAATGCAAATATGTTTGAAATGATGCATCGTGATATAAACTAAAACCTGTATTTAATTCAGTTTTGTATAAATCAATGCATTGCAGCGTTAACTTTTATGCAGATATACATATGCAAAACATTCATATTTATATTAATTTTCATATTTATATTAATGTAATGAAACTAAAACACAAGTTTTTCTGTACATAATATATGTGTTTGTACTGTTTGTTTATCATATATGTATTAAAACACATATTTTTGTAATGCAAGTATTTACATGTAAGAATTTATATATTTATTTTCATATGTTTTATATTGTATATAAGTACAGTATATGCAATACATTATGTAAAGTCAACTTTTACTTTGGATGCAATTAATCACGATTAATCATTTGAAAGCACTAATTTAAATGTAAAAATATGACCTACAATATATTACCTTAATTTATAATAATCACACTTAATATTTTTAGGACAAATAAAAACAAATTGCTTAATTGCTTCCCGCCAATTCAATAGTGAAACAAATTGTTAAAATATCTAGAAAAATACACACAGACTTTTTTTACAAAACTATATACAAAGTTGCTTACTTGCCTTACTGTATAAAAATGTTAAATAATACAATAATTTAATTCTAAGATTCCTAAGCCTTTAGAAATGTGAATAAAATATTAAAATGTCATTTTAATTAGTTTGTAAAAAGCACCCTGACACCTTCGTCTTAAATTTATCACTGACCCCAAGCACCTTTTACATCCCCCTGTGGACCCCCAGACTTTAATCTGAAAACCACTTGTACAGTACAAACACAGAAAGCTGTAATGAATACACTTATTAAGAGAGCAATTTATGTAACAAAAAGCATGCATAAATAAATTTAACCCAGTGTCGCTGTCTTATTACCGGACGCTGTAAGACAAAGAAAAGATTGGTAATTACAACCATGTTGTCAGAAAAAGAAAGAAATTTCAGAACTGTGGCCTGCGAGAACAGCAACGAAAGTCCCAATTACAGGATCAAGGAAACCAATTAGCTCAACAAAGCCAAAGTGAACACTAGAGCAACAATGATAAGTAATTAACATTCAGACGGCAGGGGTCAGAGATCGCACATGGACACGCACTCCATGCTTACCGTGATGCCGGGAGGGCCGTCCGAAGAGACAAAATGAGAAAGAGAGAGAGAGAAAGCGGAGCTAGAAAGAATAATCTTTCATTTCCTGTTTGATGAAAGACCAGAATAATTACCTTGACATGAAGGCTGAACTCATTCAAGTGGGACCTGAGACACACGCAACTAATACCTCACCCGATACGCAACAAGCCGGCGTCTCTAAATGACTGATTTACTGACACATATTGCAAATGCAAATTGAGAAGAAAAGGCTGACATCTTCACTCAGTGCTTCCCATAAAAAACATAATGGCCTAGATCCACATATATAAATATTCGCTTGCCAAGCATATCCGTCTTAATGGAACATCTCATATGCAGGAATAAGCCATAAAAATGCATGACAGCGGCTCGTGTGTGAGATGAGGAAGTGGATTAGCAGATTTGAGGTCTGGGAGAAGACGGGCTTGGACTTGGCCTAATGTAAGCAGGCAGGTGTATAGATCTTTCTGAGAACTTCCTGGAAATGATACATTATGGAGAGTAGTTTGAGTCTTTCGCTCTCTCATGTCTCGTTTTCTTTCTTCATGAGATGAATACAGATAACCTTATCGAACTCTAATTACCTTATCACCTCAAGTTCACTCGATGAACCCTCATGTGTGAGAAACGTCTGATAGCTTTGCACTTTTTTTTTGTTCAGAATCAACTGTCTAACGCAAAGAATTCTTGGAATGAAACGTCTCATTTCATCATCGGCGCAAATACCTGCACAGAACGGTAGGTGAGCGTGGGATTAATGGATAGGTGGAGGGATGAATGGATTGATGGATGGATAGATGAAGAATGAGTGAAGATGGAGAGGTATTTAATCTTTCATAATTCCACGGGTGCCTGCTTTTATTGATCACGAGCTGCTCAAGCAGAGACGCCTTTGCAGAGGTAGCAGAACAGATGTTGAACACGAAGTGCCGTGGTGGGGAACGCTTTCGGCTCACACCTGTATACTGTAACAATCTGTCGGATTGTTCAAGATCAGTGCGTTTTCATCAGCAGAGTAGGCTTGGGAGGCTAGTGGAGGTAATATATTCTCAGAATTTATTGTCTCTCAAAGTGAACATTGGTTGGATTAGATGCATTGATTTTGCCACATATGAAAGCTGTTACTAGAAAAGACTCAAGGTCTTTCCACACAGAGTTCAAAAGGTTCGGCCGAAATTTTCACGCATTAAAAAACTTTAATCTGGTTTAAAAATGGTTTTCGATTCAAGTGTTTTTCACATTTATAACAAGTATTTCGACGTGGTGTCGAACTAGTTGTAGAATTCATAAAACACGCAATAAGCGTAAATCTTAAGGACTGTAGATCTTTTCCCTGAGTATTTCTGTCAAAATAAAAAAACAGGTAACGAATAACAAAGTACGTGTGACAAAGATATATGCTGTTTTAATCAAAGGAATTTAAAAATGACCTTGTGACGAATATTAATAAAGTGCAAATATTTTTATTTCACACATTCATGTGTTTCGTAGCCTACTAAAATAGGCTACAACTTTTAATGCTCCTATGAAAAGTAGCATAAACCACAATTTTTTCGTTCTAAGAAACGCAGATTAGCCTACTAAATTGTAATTTGTGAATACTAAATACAGTTTGTTTCATTTTCCGCCGAATGCTGCAGTCAAATATTACACATCAGCGAGGCAGAGTTGACGCTATTTCCGAAAACGTTGCTTAATAACTTATGGTTAAAGCGCCACTCGAAGGTCAATAGCTGCAAGTGCACTCTACAGACGTGGCGGCGGCGGTAAACCTCCATTCTGGTTGACAACCTACTGTAAATACTGTACACGACACTTTTGGGTGATAAGAGGCACTTACACTTGCATTTTTAGACATTATCATCCTGTCATAAAATTGTGATTCTCTCAAAAACACATTTTGCAGATGTAATAGCCATCTGAGCTGAAACGCATAAAGGACATGACACTCCTGCCAAACAAACCTATAATAGTATACAGATGTTTAAAGCCCAAAAATCCAAGCCTGTCCTCCAACAAAACACAACCCTATATGTTGTTTGTGCAAGCAAACAAAGAACTCACAGATGCAATCTCTTGCCATATGAGATGATGAAAGTATACAAATTTCACCGCCTGCATGATATACTACAATTAATCAGACTGAGCAAGACAAATAGCATCAGAAAGGTTATCTTCAATGTTAAGAATTTTTTTGCTGTAACACCATAGGACACACTGATGCGTCAACTACCCATAAATGCACGAGGAGACTATAAATAGAAACATTCTTATCTTACTGTATTTTAAGAGCAGAGAAGAACTGGGTTTATGTGTGCAAGTGCTCATCTATACTGTATATCTGTTGAGTAGCCTATATAAGTTCTTGCGCTGGTGTGTATGAGTGGTGGGTGGATTACCTCAAACTCTCTAAGCTCCAGCAGTAACCTCTTCACAAACATCTCATCAGTGTGGACAGGAGCAGTGAGTGGGTGGTAGAGAACACAGCCAAGTGCAACTCTCACTGTCCTACTTTAAAACTTGGGTAAAAGAGTGTGTGTGTGTGTGTGTGTGTGTGATAACAGCAGTACTGCAGATTTTGTCTGACTGTCTGCTCAGGTGAATCTTCCTCCAGTATGGATTCTCCAGGTTCTCGCCCAAGCGAGCCCCATGGGGCTTTGCCGGCCAGATCCACACAGGTGTCAATCAAACAGGAGGCGCTAATCGCTGATAATGGCAGATCTGTATCGCAAGCGTGGGGTAGGTACACAGTGAAAAGGTACACAGTGTCTGTGTTTTCCTTAAAAGGCCCCCAGACTCTCCAAAACAAACTCACAGCACTCATAAACACAACAGTGGGATATTAAGATTGACATATGAGTATGAGGAGTTTGAGCTGTCAGAACACCCATAATTCTAGCTGCCCAGAAAAGCAAACTGCTCAGTGCAGTACGTGCACAGACTTTCTGTTTGCTTTGATAAGTACTGTATCCCACAATGCAATGCGCTCAACCTAACATCAAATTTGCCCTGTAAATTGACTGTATGCACAAAATCCGACTGATCAAAAACAATCAGCCCTACTTGAATATTTTAGATGAAATTCTGGCCCTCCATAGATATCAACACAATTGACACAATCAAGGCCCACAAAAGTGGACTGGTTAAAATAGTCCATGTGACATCAGTAGTTCAACCGAAATTGTATGACACCATGAGAATGTATTGTGTGCAAACAAAACAAAAATAGCGATTACAAATTTTTGTACTCTGTACGCTGTCATCTCTAGGTGCTGAAAACAATAAATTCGTAGTCTTGAAAGCACACAAATGCAGTTGCAGTAAAGCGTTCTGGTCACGTGCCAGTGTTTGGTGCCTTGGAAGAACTGACTGGGTTGCATCTGAAATCTTGCAATGATGACAAATCACCAATGAAAGCTTTGGCACACCCTGATGGAGAAAGAAAAGTACATAAAAAAGCCTTTTAAATAATTTACAATGTATCAATATCAGTTATATTATTATTATTATTACTAATAATATATATATATATATATATATATATATATATATATATATATATATATATGCCAACCTTTTGACACAAATCCATTGCACAATAGGAAAAGCACTCATACTGACTGAATTTTTAATAGAACGTACATTTCATATTATAGGGATAAATGACCTTAAATGGTTTTACAAATTGACTTCCTAGTGATTCACTACTTAGGGAACTGACTGAAACGCTTTGAATGGCCTTGTAAAACGATTTAGTTGTTCATTTTGGTTCGGAATGACAAACTTGTGATCATGGCTAAATAAGTATGGTATAGAGCTGAGTATTAACTCTCAAAACATGAATTACACCTGTTGAAATGGAAATGGGAAAAATGTCCCAATCAACCTGAATTCACCCTACATTTACAAATTTAGTCTAAAGTCAGGTACAACTATTTATTTAGCTTAACTTAACGTTAGACGCTTTCACTTTACACATGCAGTATACCCACGCTTCTTCAGATATACAACCCATAAAACACTTCCTGATTTTTTTCGTTATATTTAGTCTAAAAATAACATTTATTTAGTGAGACTCACCTAAGGCGTGAACTTGACAAGATGGTGGCGCTGTTTCTCACTCAGGCACGTGCACGTGCAAAATGTGTTGGCTGAATTTGTTTTTATTAGTTCAGTCAACATTTAGCAGTCCTAATGTTGACTGGATTTGAAAAAAACCATTCATTTTATGTTTTTAGAATATATTTATACAGACTAAATATAATATCTCTAAGCCCTAGCAATAAAATTAGTTCAACTAAAATTATTTTCCCCTTCCAGCATTTTGTTAATTGGATTTTTAACAGTGTGGATTTGTTAGACATCCTCATGCACAAAAAGAAACATAGCCAAAGGCAACAGATGAGTCTTGTAAATACCATAAGGAGTACAGGAGAAATAAAAAGGGGGTTGAATAAATGCTGGTGAAAAAAAAAAAAAAAAAAAACAGGTGTCAATAAGCTTCATTCACATAGCAGACACACAAAAGTCTGTGAACACCATGAGACATTCACACATGAAGGGCAAGTTTAGATTCTAGATTCTACTTTAAATGTGTAGCAGTGTGCTTAAGAGAAGTCATTGTCTTTGTATTTACAACTCAAATGCTTCTATTCTACTCAAATGACTTCCTTGATCATTCAGAAACGTTCAGGTGCTAAAACAACGCAGGCGCCCTGTGTGCGAATAAATGATGCAATTCATGCCTTGTGAACTTCCCGTGTTTGTGTGTGATTCTAAAGCAAGACAGAGAGAGAGAGAACAGAATTAGAAGAATAAGAATAGAGCAGGGGTGGGAGAAACCAGGGATCATTCGTTTAATGTGGTGTCAGCCCAGGCATGTGTCCTGACAGACCCCTGACTGGGTGAACAAGACCGAAGCCCTGTTAAAAATAACTTCCTTCGTCTCTATTTCTTTCCCTCTGCGTCTACTCCTTCATCCCAGTTAATGCCTGAAATGGATTTGAAAGCTAAGAGACGAGAGAAGAGGAGATTGTCACATCTGCACGCTGCGTGTGAATGAGATTCATATCGAGAGCTTGCTGTGTAAATATCTGTTTTTATTTGTAAAGAATGTTCAAAGTGTTCTGCTATGAGCTGCTGAGAGCTACAGTATGAGGCTGGGAGAAATACTGAATATTTCACAATATGCTTGCAATGATTTTATGAATATATATATATTAAATAATGGTGGACACTTTTTAAAATTATTTTATTTATCTATATTATTTATACTTTATCATCATCATAAGTGCCACCATTCTGTTCAAATATATTTCATAGGCAAGTAATGATTACATTATCACCTGATTGATTTATTGGACTATATATATATATATATATATATATATTCACTCAAATGTATATCATTATATAAAATGCATATACACCATTAAAGTGACATTTATTACAAATAAATAAATGAATAAGAAAACTGACATAAAGTGTTTTATTTTTAATAATAATTATACAAACTATAAATAGTTTAATTAAAATTTTAAATTGAAGGGCAATAAATAATATTTATTTATTCATTCATTCCATTTATTTCACAAATTGCACCAAAATTAATATACATATAGTCATTCAAATGTGTGTGTATATATAAATGCATTAACATCATATTATTTATTTCACAAATTGCACACATACTTATGCAAATGTATATATATATATATATATATATATATATATAATGAAAAAAGTTAATAAATAAAAAAACAACATTTATATACAATAATATATAATAGAATTATACAACTACAAATAATTTACTAAAACTTAAGCTTAATTAAATACACTTATATACATAAATAACTTAAATAAATAACATTTAGGCAGAGTCCAAATGACAAAGTGAAGGTATGAGAGGCCGAAAAGGAAAAAGAAGAAGAAAACCCTCTGACAAATCCAATTTCAAAGGCCCAGGCAGACGGCATCCGAACAAAGCCAGATTAGTATTAGTTATATCATCCGCGGCACCAGATCCATCAAGTCCAGCGGTGGAAGTGAGAAGAGGCCAGCCAATTCCCTGCCTTCCTCGGCCCTCTCGCTCTGCTTGTCATCATTTCGGGCATTTTCACACTGGCTTTCTCTGCCTGAAGCCACCGGGGGGTTTGAAAAGACGAACGTTTTCAGGTTGAAATTTTCAACCTGAGTCAACCTCGTATTCTGAGTAGAAAATGTAAGCCTATGTTGGCCTGGGCTGAACTTGAGCTGAGGAACTGCAAGGGCCCAGAAAATCAAAATTGGATTGGTTACTTCATGATAAATCTGTTTGATCACAAATTCTTCTGACCCTCTGGAAAAAAACTACGGAACAGTGCAGCATTTCTGAAAGACTTCATTCTTTACTTGTATGTTTACACACATCTTATTTAAAAATGTATTTTCTTTTTTCTGTTAATAATTATGTAAATGAAACTGTAAGAAAGAAATATGAACATATGATAAAGGCTATATTTGGGTTGTTACAAGTTGTTTCTTTTTCCTTCTCCCCGGTTGTGGTGGGTTTCTGTGGCCCACAACCCTCTTTCCCTGCAGGAGGGTAATAAACGCCCTCAGCCTGTTGACAAATCACCAGCCATCTCATGAGACACACGTTCAACAATGAATCAACACTCCACGCACAAAGCATCACCCCTCGTACGCCCTGCACACCCACCACTGATTCACACTCGCTGAAGTGAGCATCAATCCTTTATTGGAACTCAATCAGGATTACTGAACCATGAGAGTCCACCGCGCTGATGTTTGTTAAAAAAAGATTAGCTCTTGATTCTCGAGAGCCGAACCAAAGGAGCAGTGCTTGGGTTCCATTTCTTTCAAGCATTTCAAGGTCAGCAAACTGATGTTAAATGCCAGTCTGAACTGAACAGGATAGCCGTGTAAAAAACTGTTTCACTGTAAATACATAAAACCGTCTTCAAAATTTCATGAGGGGGAAAAGAAAAAAAGAATCATTGGTATATTGTCATTTCATTTACATACTGTTGTTTTGTTATTTGTGTTTTGTTGTTTTGTTTTGTGCATTTAGTTACATTTGTTTATTTTATTTACTTCAAATAAAGATATAATGTATTAGCAGTATCTTCAAAAGGGTAATGTTGCATAATATGTTTTTGTCTATTTTCTCTTTTTTATATATGTATATTTATTTGTATATTAATATATGTATAATATATGTAAATATAAAAAAAGAAACTACATAAAAATTACTTTTCATATTATTATTAAAAAAATGCACCAATGGTATCAGTGTCCAAAATTAAAACCTAAATAATAATAGAAATACCCATCATCGATATTATTATTGTTATTATTATACATAATATATATATATATATATATATATATATATATATATAAATTACTCATACATAAATAAATATTACAAATTATTTTATTTATAATCTAATATATAAAACACTGGTAATGCAGTATATTACAGTATGCATATAAATACATATAAATACACAGACACACACACAAACATGTACTGTATATAATACATGTATATATGTGTGTGTGTATTTCCCTACTAAGGAAAAGTAATAGGAGCAAGTTTTCAAAAACACAAGTGATACTGATACACAAACCAAAAAAGAAACAGCAAGTATATAAATCAAGACACACATAACCACGTGTGTCTGTAAGCAGTGAAGAGGTGTGGGACGCGGCAGGGCAGAAAAAGACAATCAGTTCCAGGCGGAGAGTGTGAATAACCCTCTTCCAGCACACTGTAACTGCACTGTCACTCAGAGCCAGGAGCACAAATGCATGTTAGCTGCCACAGAGAGACAGCGGACATGTTAACAGAGCAGCGAGGACAGGGCTGAATGCAACTTCTGCTCCACTGTCTTCATGGGTTACTTCCACAAACAGCCTCTGCCCTTTGTCTCTCAGAGAGACATGCGAGAAATTGCCAAACATGGATCCGCGCACACACAAACACAGCGAGTCCATCCATCACTGCGGCTGAAAGATTTGATCATGAGGCGTAGAGTCAGACTAGCATAATGCATACACTAGCGCTACATTAGCATTCAGATTTGTTTGTCAGCACGGAACGAAGACACACAGATGCATGTATAAACACAAAGTATTAGCAATTTTTATCGCCTCAAAAACGACTAACTTCTCTTTGTTTATACTGGTTTTGGTGGTAGATTATTGTTTGACTAGGTTTATGGTACCAAGGGACTACCCACATTTGAACCACTAACATCTGCAATTGCAATGTAGCTCCAAAAGTGTTAAAGTAGATCAACAAGTCATACTGAAATGTTAGAAAATGTTCAAACTCTTTCGACTGAATTTGTATGTAAATGTGAACAACTGTTCAAAGGCTTGAGTTTGGTAAGATTTTTAAGTCCCACATAAATACAGAAAAACAGTTACCGTCAAATAAAAATGTTATATTTTATATTTAAAATAATTTTTCTATAAAGGCCATTTGTTTCCATGATAATGCATCATTACTCCAGTATTTGGTTTCACTGCATCCTTCTGGAATCATTATAATGCTAAATTGTGGCACTGAAATATATATTAAAACAAATCTATTATTTATTATGATCACACCTGAAAACAGCTGTAAATAATAATTTTGATGAATAGAATAACAGCATTTTAAATGTCATTATTGTCATTTTATGATTGATATAATGCATTCTTTCTGAATTAAAGTATTATTGATACAATTTAAAAGCATTAATAATAAAATATACTGTCCTAAAGTAGGGCTGTACTATAAAAGATAATTGTACACATGCATGTACTATATATATATATAAAAATGTAACATAGTAGTAAATATGCATGTGTGTATTCATGTGTATGATTAACCATTTGACCACACTAATAATAATAATAATAATAATAGTTCTGTTAATCAATAAATCACAACCACATTTAAAATATTTTGTGTTTACATAATATGTGTGTACTGTGTATATTTGTTATATATATATATATATATATATATATATATAATATGAATTACATGAATATATATATATATGTATATATATATACTGTAGATGTAAATACAGTTAAATATTTTATACAAAAATATATACAGTCTGTGTATTTATACAAATAATAAATAATTGATATGCACAATATTCACACGTACGCACAAACACAAACATACATTATTATATATTAATAAAGAATTAATATATATTATTTATGTCAAAATATTTTTGATGCTATTAATCATGATTCATCATTTGACTCCACTAAATAATAATAATAATAATAATAATAATATAAACCTTAATGATGCCAATTTTTGCAAAGTGTAAACGGTATTTAATATAGATATTGTATTAAAGCAAATCCTCAATATGCAAATATAAAAGTAATATAAATAGCATGCAAAAGTTGTCAAAACTTGCAAAAGTAACTCAAGTTAAAGTATACTCACATTATTGATGATTCAAAAACAGTTTTCCTACTTAACTTTATTATACTATAACCACCTATAACAGGGTACAGCTGCAAATGATGCTATACTCTAATGCAAGGTTTTCTTACACGCTGCTATAGTAAGCAGCACGTATGAACACATTTTAAAGTCTTAGCTGCTTGCATTATTTTACAAGTCAAAAAGACAATCTTCCAACTAACTCCAGCTCTATCTTCCAAACTTTTCTCACGCAGACCAGACCCACATGTCCTAAACTCACCCTTCAGAAACCATCTGATGAACTGCAGCAAATGGCAGAACGGTGTTGTGTGTTTGCCGCCGTCCTTCTGCGGTGACAATCAGTGAGTTTTATGTACTCAGACACAGGACACAGGAATACTCAGACACAAGGACATAAGTGGACAAGGTTTTCCTCTTAGAAACCACCAGTAAGTTATTTTCTCTCTCTCTCTCTCTCTCTCTCTCTCTCTCTCTCTCTCTCTCTCTCTCTCCTGAAAGGCTTTTTGTCACCTTTTCTATTAGTCATACTTCAAAAATAACTAAGTAGAGCTCATCTGGCATGAGCTAGCACAACCTAGCCCTGATCAAATTGACCTTTGACCTCCATCTGGAAGCCTCTTGCTTTCCCCAGAGACTGTGTTTATCACTATCCCAGTCCACTAATGAAGGCTAATCAAATCCTTCATCCATCTGATTACCATTAACAACTCTCTCTGTCTGCTTGTTAACTCATTAGACTTGTCAACTCCCTCCCGGGCTTCACTGAAATGGAAAACAAAATATCCCATTATGCTTCAAGAAATCAACATTTCAAATATTTATCCGACTTCAATCAAACATCAGTGTACAAGCCCGTAATTAGTTGATTCCAACCCAGTTCTATCTTCTAAAAAGTTCTCAGTTGTGAACGTCCTTGAATTTGTGTCCCTGGCGGCAATGACCCCGGTCTGGTTGGAGGGTTGTGGGATGCTGCTCAAGTTAATGTTCACTCACAGATGGATTCCCAATTCTCTCTATTGAGCCATGAAGGTGCTACGTGTCGCCCGTCACCCCAGCCAAAATGCACCCAGAGCAGAAAATTAGCACGAGCCACAGCTTTCCCTCAAGGTACAAGAAATGCTGTCAAAACTTTTTGAAAGGCAGAACTCTTGATGGAAAGAGCGCACTCTGAGTTCATAACAAATTTCCGTCAGGACAACCAGAAGCTTTGATAAATAGAGGAAACCATGAAACAACCTCCTGCCGGTACCCGATGGACCTCGACTAAATTAGTTTGAGCACCTTTAATGCGTCCCAGTCAATGATCAAGAAACAGCTGGGATTTAAATGCCCAATATCAAATAAAAGAGCTTGAATCATATGTCTGATGCAACTTCTCAGTCTGTGACTTTCCACACTGCCTCACAATTTCCTTCTGGCTGATGGTTATTCCTACTGACTAGATTCCGCTTTATCGATCAGCTAAAGGGCAGTGCCAGCCTTTCCCATAGTGCAATGCGGCCAAGTCAAATGGCTGTGTCTCTGAAACAAACATACTTGGAGCAAAAAAATTATTTAGTCTTTGTACAAGTTAATTCTTGCCTGCTGTTAAAATAAAACAACATATGCTGGTTAGGTATGTATTGAAGCATGGCAGCTGGTTTGAGCTAGTCCTCAGTTGGTCATGTTTTGGTTTAAGCTGGTTTAAGTTGGTTCTTGGTTGGTCATGAACTGGTTTAAGCTGCTTTAAGCTGGTCCTTAGTTGGTCATGTTTTGCTTTAAAGGGGTCATACAAAGCCAATTTTCCACTAGCTTATATGAGTCTTTAGGGTCTTAATGGAAAGTTTGTAATAT
>JAUCMS010000002.1:7442206-7455899 GCA_032357445.1 Enteromius radiatus
TATATATAAATATATCTACCTGGTCTCATGGCAAAAAATACCTGGGTGCAAGACAAAAAATACTGTATGTACCAACAAGTACATATCACCGCAGTTTTTTTTGTTTTTTTTTAATGACCACTAGAGGCAGTAAAACATTGTTTTGATTAATAAAGCGAAATTTTCGCAAAATAATTTTGAAAAGTATCATGTTATGGCTTCAGAACAATATTAATATGCTGGAATATTTGAAAACTGATGCATCACACATATTCAGCTTCATATCTTTGGGTCTTCATAGACGGTAGGTTTGTTCGGTAGCTCACGGAATACAGAGAGGTACTTGAGAGGCGAGGAGCACCGGTTCGACAAAACAGTTAAAATCTGTGTAAAAGGAATTTGAATCAGTTTCGCATTTGGTAGGTTTAGGGATGGATTTGGTGTAGGGCATATACTTTTATAGAGCATTAACTTTTAGTTACAGTCCACACGGATATTTCAATTCTGAACCGCTGCAATACCTACCTATACTGTATCAATATAATAAAAATGTGCCATGGTTCACATACTAAACCTGTGTTTTAACGCAACTCAGTTGACATTTCTTTTGAAACTGTAGCAAAATGTGCAGCAAAGCATGTAAAAACAATGTTGCACTATATATATATATATATATATATATATATAAGACAGTGAATGGTGTGACAGATATTTTTGTTGATCATTGATATTTTTGATAGTTTGTCTTTGTTTTAAATTGATCGCATCTCTGGTATGTCGGAGTCAGATTACCATGCTTCCGATTCGATTTAAACTTTATACTGCCGTTTCTAACAAAGTTACAGGCACAACACAAGTAACTCAATTTTATTACCTCACCAAAGACAAATGTATTCGCTTGTCGAGCATTACTTTTGGACCCAGCTACAGCTTACGGTCCCTTTGTGCGTATGTGCATGTAAAAGAAGAGGCTGGTGCTAGCTTCTCTGTCAAACATACTTCATTACTGTACACTGTCACCTCCAGCAGATTGAACACTCCTTTCCCCGAGCATCAAGGACGTGAGCCTGTTTACCCAACAGATGAGACACCAAGATATTGATTCCAAAACACAAAGAAAAATGCTGCAAAAATATGGCTAACATATAAAAGTCAAGGAAAATCCAGAGAAAAGCAGCCTTATATTTTCACTCCTCTGAGATGACTGGAGGCTTTATTGAAGCGCAAAATACTCGCGCTCATCAATGGGAGAGAAAACAATATTTCTCCCCAGCCGTTTCATCAGCCTGTGCTGCTAGAGAAAAGCCTATTGTTTAAAAAAAAAACACCATGGTATCCTTTACGAGGAAAACGGCATTTGGAGCCATGAATCAGAGCTGATGAGAGTTAGAAAATGCAGAGATTTCCCTGAGAGGATTAGAGCCACATAATGGAGATGATCTATTTAGAAACTCCTACGAGCACTTGTTCACACCACTATGCGCACCTAGCTAACTGTACGACGTAACTGTGACTTCTACTTTGTAAAGGTTCAATAAACTGTTCCATTAAAAACGGGTAATGTGGCAACCGTTAGAAATATTTACCACTATTTAATCCACACTTCTTCACAATTTTTATTATGTGCCGTGTTAATTGCATACTGTATAGTATGCAGTAGGCAGCATGCTAGTGTTTCAGCCATTTTCTAGCAGACTTTAAACCAGTGAGAAACAAATTACCCAAAAGCACACAAGTCACAGAGGGGGGCAAACTTACAAGGAAGGCCTCTGCCTCTGTGGACAACATTGATCAAGTCTTTAATTCTGATTAACAGCCTGATTCATGCCCTTTGCTCGGTGCTAATTAGCAAGCACTAACAGAGTCAAAGCGGTGCCATTCAGCACAATAAAACGGAGAGGGCTCAAACAATTACGCACTGCAATTACATGTCCGATTTGAGCCCTGTCGGCATCAACAAGGTCAATGAGACAATGGCATCAGCCATATTAAACAAAGGCGCACAGAAATGACAGAAGGTGGATCATAACTTGGACAGCAGATTGATAGGGACCTTTATCACCTCATTCATCAAATGATATTACGCAGGTCAATGCCGATGCAATCAGCTGCTCAAAAAGGGCATTTATGAAATTTCTGACATGGTAGCAACGGTGCCTAACAACCAATGCGATGTAACTTCAAAGCATTTTAACAAGCTAATGATGAACAAATTCTGAATCATTTAAAAATGTAAACATTTAAGGGTAGGCAGATTCTGCACTATTAAAATAAGTCACCTTATATTAAAATATAGTTGTTTTCAACTCTGATAATCCTTCACAGCAATACTCCTTTTTCTATGTAATCGTGCGAAAAAGATTAAAACTCCACACTTTTGATGAGACCAAATTTAAACTTGTATATGAGCACCAAGGCTCTATATATTGAGGACATTCTTTTTGGTTCGTTACACTAAATGTTTCTTACACTGGCTTTTATAGATGGCTTTACTAATGGATGGTTGGCTAGATGATGGGTACAAGATAGACAGATGGATACATTTGAGCCCAAATGATATTGTAGGGATATTTTAAGCCTCTAAATATACCCTCGGCAATACAGACGCAGCACCACATTACTATATCTAGACTGATTTCAAGCATAAAAGGAAAATAAACCACAGCGACCGCTCTGTCAGAGTATGACCAGTGACCCTACGCCCACAAGCGCCATACTAAACGTCTATACAAACACAAATGTACGTTTTCCATGTGAACCGCGGACCTCTGCGATTCTGTTCCAAAACAAATGTCAATTAAATCACACTGCAGTACCAACTGGAAGATAGTTGTGAAAGTATGTAGTGGGGGGGACTTGTGTTTGAGTCTTCTCGCAGTGTGCATATGTGTGTGAGGGGGTTTGAGTATGCCTTGTTGCACCCTCTGTCTTCTCTTCCATCACTCCCCAGAAACAGGTCTGCACTCTAATGAAGCCACAAGGGCAGACACACACACACACACACCCTTTCTGGACCTCCTGTACTGTACCTCACGGTGGACAGCAACCTCAAGCCCCCTAAAAAAATTCAGCTGCAAATACACGGATGAGGATCAAGTTGTTCTTCTCATCTGAGACTGAAGCAGTTCAGAGGCATGCCTGATCAGTTCCAGAGGAACGAAAGCTTATGGCTGTGGGTTTTCAAACAGCTCCATAGCCCACAACAAATCCCTGGAAGGGGCTTCGGTTCTGGGTAATGTGAGTTACTCTGGAGCAAGGGCACCCTGCATTTAGAGTGTGGTCATGGGAGGAGAAGAGAGTGAAACCGGCGTTCAGACGGCCATGTCATCGCAGGCCCCCACCCCAAATTAGCTCTGTGTGGTTGGGGAGAGTTCATGGAAAAGAAATGCAGTCCAAACCCCAAGGCATACCAACTCACGCTGATTTAGAAAACGAAAAAAAAAAAACTCAACCTCCAAGAGCTCGCTGGAAATATCTGTTACACGCTTAAAAATCAAGGTCCTTTGGTTCCATGAAGAACCCTTAACACCAACTGAACCTTAAAAATAAAGCTTCTTTCAAGAACTGTTTGCTAAAATCAATACGTATTACAATTTTTAGATAGTATTTGTTAGGTGCAATTTGGAACTGCTTACTTTGTGAGTATGTCACAACTATCAATATGCTTGGGAGTTGAAACTACTCACAAAAACCTAATAGCTTAAAAAAATAATAAAACATTATTTCATAATAAAAAGTGGTTACTTTTACTGTTTTCTTGGGTGAAATCTTTCAATGGGAATTTACGCAAACAGGAATTTTATGTGATGGCGAAAGATTTCCCCATGCAGATATTCCTTGCAGATAGTCTTTCAATTGAATTTGAAAAATTAATTACTCATCCTCATGTTTATGCAAATCAGTAAAACCTTCATTCATCTTCAGAACATAAATTATATTTTTTATAAATTATATTTGTATAAGACAACAAGGCTACTTGTCACACTACTACCATGATCAAAGTCCAGAAACATACTAAGGACATTGGTAAAATAGTCCATGTGACATCAGTGGTTTTAACAATTTTACGAAGCAAGGAGAATACTTTTTTTTTTTTTATCGTAGCTTCGCAAAATTACAATTGGACCCCTGATGTGGCCTGGGTCTGGACCTGGGAATATTGCAGGTGTGCTGCTGTATATGCAGGATCTGAAATCGATCTTAATTTGCATTATGAAGATGTACTGAGGTCTTATGGGTTTGCAATGAGGGTGAATAATACTATAAATGACAGAATTTTCATTTTTGGGAGAGCTAACCCTTTAACGTGGATAATCTGATCTGACATAATCTGAGAGCATAATCTGATTAAACAGAGCAATCTGAAATGTTGTTATGGTCATGCTGAAATGCCTGAGCAAAAAAAAATAATACAGAAAAAAAAGTCTGTATTATTGCATCCCAGAACTGCTACACGTCTGCGTTCCTAAACAGCAGGCATCCACGAAAGCAATGACCGCATTCAATGTGTTTCATCTGCTCGCTCTGAGGCACAAGTCATTTATTATATATGAAAATGATTACATTCAACGGCTTCTCCCACTTTTCTTTGCGATATTTAGTGCCAGTTTATCAGGAAATGATGTTTTTGTTCTCTTTGACTCGTCAGATGGAAACAGTGCTTATTCGCAATGTTTTATGCGACAAAGCTTCGGATGGAAACCGGGATAGTGACTTCTGTTTGAGCTATCCTTCAACCATGGCTAAATTGTCGACATGGATATATATATATATTTTTTTTTTTTAGACATTCTGCCAAAATTTTGTTTTAGACACTTCAAAGGCTGCTAACATGTATTTTCATTTGCAAGGAATAAACGTCCATGAGCCTTCCTGACTGTGCAGGAATCTGGCCAGATCAGCTTTTTGTTTTCACTTTCTGGAAGGAATTCTTTTCTGTGATGTTGAACTTCATTAACAGTCATTTCACACCGATCACTCTTACTTTCCTACTTTCTTTTCTTCTGCTACCTCCTGCGCTAACAGCACAGACTCTATAAAAAAATATACTCAAAAGTGTGACTTCACAGTTATAACTCTCACAGGAAGTGATCTGTCTCTATACAATATTTGAAAACAAAATGCTCGCCAATGTTTTTGAGTTAACACAGTGTTGGCAGAGGAAGGCTTAGAGAAAATATATATATTTTTTTAATAGAGACACAGGGAAGGGTCTGGCGAAAGGTCACTGCAATAAGACAGTGGACTGATAAGGTTGATCTGTGTCAAAGATTCATTATGCCCAGAGTTTCACAGGAAGGACCTCTTAGCTAGCTTTGCCACACACATGTGTTCGCCAAGACAGTCTTGTACACACCAACACACAGTTCTCTAAGTGCAGGGTTCAAAACACCCAGCCCTTTGTCTACTCTGAACATAAAATACGCACACACAAAACCAGAAAGAAAAAAAAATATTCTTGTTCAGCTTGAGAATGATGGCATTATGTACTGGCACAGCAACTATCAAATAACATTAAGCACTACAAACTGTTAAGTAGAGAAATACAGGTTATCATCGCAATAGTTCTTTATTCCCACACTCTCACTGCACGACTGAATGACCAATAGTGGAAGAAAAGAAGGAACAAATCACTACAGATTACCCTATGATGCTTCATCATGTGTTACTCAGTCTGTACCCACCTAGAAAGAAGAGAGAGAGAGAAGGCAGGGTTAGTGATTATAAATGAAAAAGAATATAATGTAGATAAAATAAACATTCGGCTTCACACAATAATTGAATGAGTTTAAAATACATTCTGAGACTAAACTTTATTATGCAAAGAGATTTACATAATACCAAATAACTTTTGATATTTGCATTCCATTACTATTCAGTATGCAAATGACTGCAAATATGGCCAACCGTGATCTAGTATGAAAGCTTCATATTGTTGTCATCACTGATGGTACAAAGTGGGATGCTTTTTAAAAGATTATTTATTTTGAGAATAATTGCTTGTCCCGTAAATGAATAAAAAGTATAAAAGAAAGAACTTACATACAGTATTAAATATCTGATGTGGAATTTAAAATAAAATAATATAAATCAGTCTTTTCTGTTTGCTAGACCTGGACTAATAATCATAAATAATTTGTGTTAATTTTATGATGGCTTTTTACGTTGATCGCCTTGACTGTCAATGGCTGGACAAATAAAAAATGATGAGAGAATATTAAAAATATCTTCATTTGTATTCCAAAGATGACTGAAAGCCTTATGGGTTTGAAACGATGTGAAATGGCAGATTTATTTATTTTTTACTTTTATTTTTAAGTGAACTATCTCTTTAATAAGCCGTAATTGGGAAAACCTATCTATCAGGATATGATGTTTGTGCTTTCAGCAAAGGAGCACAAGGTCTGTGAAGACATGAAGAACAATAAAAGAGCCTTTTTTTTTTACTAGGCTTTTGTTTTTCTTCACTCATAGCTGCAGTGGCAATAACTCTATTAATCAAATCAAGCACGTAAAGAAACTGTCATACCCCACAGTCTTATGACATCATAACCATAATTGTATCATCAGGGTAAAGGCCTGTCATGTGTTATGAATGGCTGCTTTCCTCACTCTGACAAACTGATAAAACGCTTTTAAACTAAGACTTTTCTTTTCCCTCAGGGTTTTTTTACATAAGAGATGTGTATTACTGCTTTAATTGTGTTCTTCATGCTCCGTTAAATCACATTCGGGTTGATATCATCAAGAAACCATACAGTGACTTCCAAATAAAGATACAGCATAAATCCATTTTTGTGATTCGTATGAATTCGTACAATATGATTAGTATGTTAAGGTGATTTGTAGAAAAAAGAAAGAATGAAGGTCCAAAAACTCAAAACATAACTGAGGTGTACTAAAATGTATGAACAAGAATGCAGAAATGTATACAAAGTAGTCATCAATTTATCAAAACATAAAAGTCAAAAACTGCTACGAGAATGTGTAAATCAAATAATAAATAAGCAACGCAACCCAATACTAAGCTAAACTTAAAAAAGCTAAGCTAAGCTAAGCTTGAGCTGAGTTAAACACCAAACCAAAACACACAAACAAACATGCTTCATTGCCTACCAGGCCAAAATTCAAAGTCTGATAGCTCACAAGCTGAAAATTCTTAAATAAATTACACACTGAAGTTCACACGCACACAAATATAAGTGATAATGATGCTAGCCTTAGCAAGCAGTACTAACAAACAAATCTCTATTTTCCCAGAAGGTGATTCATATTAGAGAGCTCCTTGGCTCCATTTGAGAACTGCTCTTCTCACAGTTACAAAATGAACATGAAGACTCTTTTGCCGGCAAAGTGATTTCCCAGAAGGCCCCTGGCTGAATCCTTTCTAGTGATGTGCTAGCCAACCAAACAATACCACCTCTCTGCCTGTTCTGATCACACTAACGACAGTTCATTGCGGCCCCCAAATTGAAGTCTGCAGAGGGGACCGGCCCTCATGACTCCCTGATTAAGGTGCAGGATTTGTGAGTCTGGGAGCCCAAACTCTCCCCTTTGCCTGGATCTTCCATTGATCTGCTGTCACCTCAGACAGACTTGTTTTCACACAGCCACGCCACTGAGCCCGCACTCCCATTTCTCTTTGTTAATCTATATTTACAGTACAGCTCCACAGTACTGTCAGAAAATCAAAGTGAGGCAACTATGACAAATTCTAATTATGATATGAACTGCAAAATTGAAATATTGAAACAGATGATACATCGAAAAAAATGAAACAGAAAAACAGAACTATTTTAAGATAAGTCAGAGTAAGATATTTTCAGTTGAGACAGCTCAAACATGCCACCAAAAAAAATTAATTAATTAATTTAATAAAAAACATTTCTTTTTGCCTTCACATTGTATCTGGATTTGAAAGTGAAGTCAGATCTCTTTGGTCAACTGGTGCCCAGTTGACCATATTGGCCTCTTATAAAAATATTACACTAAATTACGCTCTGCAGATTGATGTGTTATAGGACAGTGATGCCATTTGAAGATTTGAGTTTGATTACTTGTTCAGACCGACTTTCGGACGACACAAAAGAGACGCAAATACACACACCAATTTTGGTAAACATCTCCTCTCCCCTTAAAATTGCACATTGCATTGACTTGACACTACAAAGGCAGTCCTCTGCCTGAGATCTGCTGCGGCCGGCAAGCAAATGTAATTACAGCCGGTGGCCTGGCACACACAATGGGCTTTAATTGTGTTGCGGCAGAACAGCTGCTAAAGTGAAGCCGAGTATCAGTCTTCCTGCTGTTTGGACATTACACAGCCAGCGGGTAAAGCGAGACCTCCCGCCAGCCCTTAGTCCCATGGAAAGACACTGTCTTCTGTGCTTCTGGTTCACCCTGAACCTTCCCTGTGCCATCTGCCTGTTGAAGGGAGATGCTTTTTGAACCTCAAAACAGGGCTATACAATAGATTTGATTAAGAGGAAAAGACTTTTACGCCCCAGGGACACAACTAGCGTGAAAGGTGCAAATCGAAGGGTTTTTGACCCCCCCCCCCCCAGAGTAGTTACTCTTGCTTTCAGAAATTGTATTTAAGGTGATGTTAGCATGAGCAGCATGTTGAAAATCTTTCCTTTAATCCCAGAAACCTATAGCATGTTAAAATCATCAAAATAAGAGGTCAGGTCAGCCAATATTGTTGTCTCTGGGATTGACAAGACCTCCCCTTTCGGGTGAATGTCCCGCAGTTTCTTACATTGACTGACATTGGAAGATCTT
Source organism: Enteromius radiatus (assembly GCA_032357445.1). Lineage (NCBI taxonomy): Eukaryota > Metazoa > Chordata > Actinopteri > Cypriniformes > Cyprinidae > Enteromius > Enteromius radiatus. The sequence goes on from JAUCMS010000002.1 coordinate 7,450,967, forward strand.
GAGCCATGCAGACACTCAATTAGGCTCTCTAGGAAACGCTGTCATTTCCATAAATCTGCTGTAGAGGGTAAATTATTGGACCGTCAGAGTCTGTGATGGCGACTGCTGTCGGAAGAGCGTGGGTAAACAATGAGGGTCCCTGCATTAGCCAGCCATTTATTCAGATCTGTCAAGACCTGAATGCTGCGAATGACGGATGTGCTGGTCGTTTCGTTCGATGGAAGACTGTACACAATTAGGGCTTGGGTCAACAAACTACCCAGCACCGGAGACATTAATGCGTTTGCCCAGGTCGAAGAGGACTCAAGGTTAATGCTCAGCACAGGCATTAATGTGCTTACTTAAGAAAAATGGACAGACTTTTACTCTAATGTGCACAAGGTGGCAAGAGTCAGCCTAGCAAGCCTAATGTTGCAAATTAGAAGAGAGAGAATTGGTGAGGAAGTACAAAATCTGTGGCTTTACTAAGTTGCCACATTTAATTATATATTAATAATTAATATTAATTGCATTCATTTATCAAGGATGCATTAAATGATGTCAACATATAGGGGAAAAAAACAATGTTTTTATTTATTCAAAGAGACATACATGTCTTATATATATATATATATATATATATAGTAGTACAGTATTTTTCAACATTGATAATAAGAAGAAATGTTTCTTGAACACCAAGCACCAATATCCGCATATATAAATTATTTCTGAAGGATTATAAAATCTGGAGCAATGACTGCTTTAAAATTCGGCTTTAAAATGAATTAAAATACAAATTATTTTGCTGCATGCAAGTTTTTGACTCTACTAAAGTGAAAAAATAAAAAAATAAAAATACCATAATATGTTTGCAGATATTTAAAAAAACATGCTAAGTTAGCATACTTGTTTACCAAAAAAAAAAAAAAAAAGATAAAAGTGTTATTCTCTTTTGAAATGTTTGTTTTGGTCTGTTCAACCCGTACACTGCCAGTTTACCCAAATGTATTTTGGCACTCCAAGTTGCCAGTTGGAGGAAAATACAGCTTATTTCATTTCATTCATTGTCATGTGTGCTCATTCCTGTTGGTGTCGCCAATCTGGCAACCTGCGAGTGCGTCAAGTCTGAGAAGGTGGAAAAAAAACCTCTGCAATAACTTTATATATATGTAGATGTATGATTAGTATACTATATATACTATATTTATATAGTTAAGCAGTTTTGCCCATACCTTCAATACTTTCGTATATATGTGAAAAACACTTTTTTATATACAAAGTTAAAAACCATCTCAACACAGCTCTGCATACTATCAGCACTATAATAATATATTCAGATTAGGGCTGGGTGGTATACATCGATATGATTCCCTAACGCGATGCGGGATTATCCAATATCTTTCATATGCATATGGTTTGAGGCCACACATGCGTGTGCACGTTCTGAGCGAGACAGACCACTCCAAGGTAGCAGGCGACATGGAGGAACACCCAGCACCGGTCAACACAGAAAACATACTGGTCAGTAAAAAGAAAAAAAACAATGGTTCACTTATCTGGAGATGGTTCGGATTTAAAACGTCCGATGAGCAGCAAAAACAGCCCATCTGCAGGGAATGCTATCAATCAGTTGTATCAAAATGTGGAAGCACGTCAAATCTCTTCCACCACTTACAGCTTTACCATAAAGTGAAGTACGTATTTACAACTTAACTTCCGCCACGAAGACTACGCAGATGCAACCCAAAATATCTGCCCCGAAACACAACTATCTGGAAGCAGCTTTTACCCAAAGTGTGCCTTACAAAAAGAAAAGTCGCAAGTGGAGCTATATAACTAATGCGGTAACGTATCACATTGCTAAATGGTTCCTATAGCAACGGTGGAATAAGAGCGTTTTAAAAACCATTGACCCAAGATACGAGCTACCCCATCACAAGTACTTTGCATCAGAAGCTATGCCGTAAATGTACATTGAGGTCAGAGGGAAGCTTTCCGAGCGGCTAGCAAAAGTGGCTAATTTTGCACTAACAGCCGATTTATTTATTTATAGTGTTAAGCAGGAGAAACCTGTGCTGTATTTTATTTATCAAAGATTTTGTGCAGCTGTTTGTAAACAGGGAGGGAATCTGTGTTTGAATTATATTTAGCTCAAAAACAAAGGCTTTGACTAAAGTAACCATTTATGGAAAAATACCGGATATATATTGTATACCTAAAAATACAGAGATATGAATTTTTGCCCATTTCGCCCAGCCCTAATTCAGATTGCACTATCAGTGCAGAGGAGGGACCAGGGACAGATAACTCACTCCTTCATTTATTTCGGATTGTGCCAACATCAACTGGCACACATACTAACACTGTTCATCTAACAGGTGTCGGGCCCCTGCAGGCCTCTCAGCCCGAGACCTCTGACAGTCAGAGGTCCCGGTGTACTGGCCCCATCGGCCCCGTCCGTAATCCCTCCTTGGGCTCGACTAACTTCTCACTCCAGCTCGAGTTGTTTACCCTTCATTTAGCTTTTGCCTGGCACTGCAGAGACACATATCAGACTGAGAGCATGAGGACACAACACTCATTTATCCAACACAGCAACATCTGGTGCATCTGCTTCACAGAAACTGCTGATCAACCACGCTTCAGTGCGAAATACGTGACAGACACGATCAAGAAAAACATATTCCCCAGTTTTATGCGCATGTAGTTACCAAAGTACAGTCACTACAGACACATTCTGTAGTCTCACACACGCATTCAAAAGAAAATCAATTCAAAAGCCACAATTATGTTTCTCGCAATTCTCCCATGTCCAAACTGTGGTTTATAAACTCGGAATTGTGTGAAATGAACTCAAAATTGTACAATTTTAATTTGGAATTCAAACATTTTTCTCATGAGTCCCATGTTCAATATCGCAATTCTGGCTCAGAATGCAGATTTTTTTCATCTCATCATTTGAATTTTTCCTGCCATGTAATAAAACATAATTGCAGTTTTTATTTATTTTTATTTATTTACTTTTACTTTCTCCTGTCAATGGCAAAGTTATATCAAACAATTCAAACTTTTACTCTCACAGTAGAAAATTTATATCTATCAATTCCACATTTCTGATTTTATCAATCAAATCAAATTGTTTATCTATCAATACTGATTTTGTATTTTTTAATTCTAATTATTAGTGCTGTCAAACGATTAATTGCATCCAAAATAAAAGTTGTTTTTGTTTACATAACATATGTGTGCATACTGTGAATATTTAATATAAAATATTTTGTATATATATATAAAATACAAACACATGCATGCATATATTTAAGAAAAATATGTTTATATATTTAAAGAATGTTTATACATAATTTAATTTAAATAATTATATATAAATTATATATGATTTTAAATTCCACTTTTATATTACAATTGTGAGATGAACTAAGATATCAAAATATTTGAATTATGAGATGAAGGTCACAAATACTGTACTTTTCTTTTTATATGGTGGAAACAAGCTTCCCTAGTTTACGAATATAAATATGAGATATCAAGCAGAAATATCATACACCTTCCATGCTTCCTGTGTATAATGGTTCTCCACCTGAGAATGTGCAAAAACACCTGATTTTATCAAGGTTTTTTGTCCTCTAGGCTCTATTTAGACAGGTGTATTGTTTGTGCGTTGCTTGTTTTTGTGCGCTGTTCGATGCTCTATGGCCTCTCCTCTGGCTCCTCATGTCAACCTCAGCAAGCAACACAAAAGCAATTCCCAAAGTCCAAAATATATCTAAAATAATTGCATCCCTGAAACCATTTTGATGTTCTCCACTACAACAGCAACAGAAAAAAACCTTTTTGTGTTGCTTTCAATTTAAGGAGTTATTTTCTCTTCCAAGATTCCTCACATAATGACCGTGAGTGTGTCTGGGTCTCTCCTCACTTCTTCAAAAGGCAGCCCGGCTGTTTGAAGTCTAGTTAGCATCCTGGAAAGGCTTCGTAACTCTCTTCACGTGAGCGCACATGTTAAGGGATGACTGGACAGTGGAGAGGAAACGAAACACGTGACCCTACTTCTCCTACTGTCACGACTGGAATCAGCAGAAAGTAAACATCTGCATCAGTTATATTCTACAGTTTTCAAGAAATGCAGATTATTAAACATGAAATTAACTCATTATTTATTTAAAATAAACTTATTTTAATCAAATAAGTTGGTGATGTTTTTTATTAATAAAAAATAATATAATACTCCATATTAATTAAGCATATGTACACACATATTCAAATAATTATTTTTAATTTCTAAAATTAAATAAAAAATAATGGAAATAAATACAAAATAATTATTACATTTTATAAAACATACTTTTATGTTATCTTATTTTAGATGGAGTGCATATTAATAACAAACATTAATTTTAATGAATTACTTAACTCATTTTATTTCAAATAATACTGAAATAACAGAAATAACACATGTATGTCTATATATATATATATATATATATATATATATATATTCATTCACACACGTATATACGCGCACACACACACACACATCCTTTTTTATTAAAAATACAAAATAAATATATTATTTTATAAATAAAAGTAACAAATAATACTCCATATTAAGCACATACACATGCATACATACATGAACACATAATATATATATATATATATATATATATATATAAAACACACTAAAAATAATTATTTTTAATTTCTAAAATTAAATACTACATTATTTTACAGGATATAATTTTATTTTAACATTTAAAAAATAAAGTTATTTAAATATATAATAATGTTATATAATTACATAGAAAATAATTAGTGCTGGGCAATGATTAATCGCGATTAATCGCATCCAAAATAATAGTTTTTCTTTACATAATATATTTGTATATACTGTGTTTATTTATTATGTTTATATTAAAACACACACGTACAGTAT